>JAUEJL010138179.1:0-10920 GCA_032274825.1 Drosophyllum lusitanicum | reverse complement strand
ACCTTGAACATGTTGGAACGATGCCTCTGATATGGTAGAAAGAATTAGCATTCGTACCTGAGCATCATTGGAAACCCATGTTGTGTAATTGGGGTTTGGTTGTGGTTGCGTAACGGTGGGGTTGTTGACATCTTTACCTGATGAAGATGATGATGGAATAGTGACCGGAGGACAAGGAATTGTACCATCAATATAGCCGAACGGGTTGTTAGTGACAAGGAATGGTTGAATCATCGCCTTCCAGTAGCCATAGTTATTTGGAGATAATGTGAACCCAAACTTATGGGAGTTATGGGTGGTTTTCTCAATTGGAGTGAGGGCTGCAAGGAGTGCCATTGATAGGCGTTAAAAAAAGAAGAAGAAGGTTGACGGTGGCTGTAGCCGACAGCAGGGAAGAAGTGGCAGAAGGTGGCGACACTGTGGTGCAGCGGCTGTAGGTTTTGTTTTTTTTAGGGCCGGCTCTGATATTATACTTGGTAATCAGAATATTGTATTATGTTCAGTAAATTATGATTACAATAGGGGAAATATATTAGAGAAACATTTACACTCTAGACCTTCTAATATATTTATATATAAACATCACACTTAATTTGTTAGAATGTAAACTAAACTTTAGGGGTTTAATTGTATTTAAATTAACATTAGGGTTTAGTTTTGAAAATGTGTGAAGGCAGTTAAGTCTCTTGGCTGTATATATATTTGATGCACGTGTTATGTTTAAAAGTGTGGAATAAGAGATGTATTTCCAGTGATATATTTGTGTTTATCCTCTTATTTCTCCAACATAATTGTCTAATAATTTGTCACTTTTTGCATGGTCAGGATCCAAAACTACAAGTAGGTGATGTATACACTCCAGCAGATGCAATTGCACAAGGACTCAAGACTCTTTCACTAAATGAGACCAAAATTCTAGCTAGAACCATTGCAGACTGGTTTAGCAGTGTCAACTAATATGTTTAATGCCAAGCTTCAGAAAGTTTAAACTAAACTAGCTTCAGCCAAATTGGTATATCTTCTGTTCTTGATATTATGTTGTACATATTTTATTACAGAAACAGCAATTGTTTGAATATAAACTTTGAACACAAATACATCTACATTTACGAACAGGTAGTGTCCATATTTTAAGGCAAATATACTTTATCTTTATCTGACCAAAGGATCTAGGTAGAATATCAGAATTATAGAACTGCAAAATATGTAAAGAGGAATAGACCGTTGGCCTTTGTGTTGACGATATTCAGGTTGCCCAGATCTAGGGGTGGAAACTAGTGCACGTCAAAATGGGTCGGGTCAAGACAAACTTGCCTGCAACCACTTCTTTTAACGTTATAAAAAATTAATGTGTTAAATATGATACAAAAAAACAATATTACTACAATAATGAGTTTTTTTTATAATAGTACAAGTTAAGAGGTTTATGCATTTGAAAACATCTCGGGTGATATCTAATGATTCGTCCTTTTCTTAGTTAATCGTTTGGCTTAACGCATTTCTCCTGTTTCGCATAAAAGCACACCCTAACTGACTCATCTGTATGTATATGTGTTAATATTGCCACGTATGCTTGAGCTCGTCATCGTTCACCTGAAAGAAACACTGCCACAGATTCTGACCCATCAATTCACCTTTAGCATGAGAGTCAGGACCAGTCGAATGAAAAATGAGACGAAAGGTACAGTTGAGAGGGAAAGTTCATTTGTTTCTAACTATTACTTGCAAATCTAGTGACTGCTATTTGAAGCACAAGTTCTTTACCAAAATTTTGTAAGTAGAATTTATCTATAAACTTTTTATTTTTAATTTAAAGTTCAAGCACAAGCTCCCTTGAGTCAATTTCACGCTTTTCGGCAGCCAACCGAATTTTAAAACTGAAGTTCTGTTTGTCAACCGAGCGTCCGAGTCCAAGTAACAGTATTAAGAAACAAAGTTTCAGTTTTAAGGTCTCATATCATTTGCATTCATGCTTCAGGTTTCTCTAACTGATCCATACTTAACAGAACAAATCTTACATTTGTATTTCATTAAAATGTATCTAACACCATTTACAACTGAGATTAAGTTGATGTTATCAAGATCAAGGGGTACCCACAGGGGACGAAAAATAAGCCTCGTCGCCAAGACAACATCCTGAGCTTCTACCAGGTGTTGCTGTCGCTGTTCTGTTTGGTTCCTCACTTAAAAATGCTGTATGGGAAGCCTCTTCTGTTTTTAACAAACTCAAATTTTCCTCTATGTTTGCCTTTGAATTTGAACAGCTTATACCTGAAATACAGGAAATACTCAACCCCAAGAGCCTATTTGTTGCCATTGGTGAGTTGGGATCACTTAAAATGTCTTCTTGACATATGTCTCCGATTCTTGTTAGTATGCTGAATGCCAAGTTTCCGAGAACACGAGAATAAGCTTCTAAGATTGCATGAGCGACGTCCTGAAATAATGCAAGGTTAACAAGCTGTTTTCTTTTGGCTTCTATAGTTCTGTTATAGTACATTCTAGTGATGTATTTGAGCCTTGCTTGCGCTGAGTTTCAGCTCATGGCTTACAAAGCATGCTCAACTAGGCTTGGTCTAGGATGTGACAATTTTGATTCATTTACCTTCAAAATGAGTCGATTGGGTTGTCTTTTATCTATAATATGTCAAAAGGGTTAAGCTAAAGGATTTTAATATAGACAACGGGTCAAACTCATTTGAAAGTCACAATTGACCCACTATCCAATCTGACCTGGCCCGCCTATTTCACCACCTCCACTTGGTTTCTATAGGCTGAGTATTGGTCCGAATCATAAGAGCTTAAATAAGTTGGTATAGCTTTGCTATAAAACCCTCTATATGCCCCTTGCCTGTATTGGTTACTGTATAAAGTCTGAAATTTATGAATTGGTCATAATTTTCTCTTGAAGGAGTTTTTCTGTTTATAAAGTTATTATGAAAACTACAAACAACTACAGTAACTATAATTCGAGGAACAAGATGGAACCTAAATCCCCTACCGGCTCTTAACACCTCGCAGATTAACTGGTTTGGCTTGCCAAAAAATGTTTTGAAATGGTATGGGAAAATTTTGCAACAAAATATGTACCATATCGGAGATTTACTCACCTTGCCATATTGGATTTTCATGACATCAAAAAACTTTTGAGGGAGGTTTGGATATCTGATCTTTATTTGACGTGAAAGATCTTCAGCTCTGTTTATTAACAACTCAACCTTGTCAAGTTCAGAAACAGGATCCTTGAATGACCATGATGTTCTTGCTGGTGATTTACCACTATCACGTTCCTCAATCTTGTCTTTCCATGCAAGTATTGCTGCGTCCAATCTGTTAGTGGCATCCATGGCGCTGTTTTCAGAATTTAAACACAACGATTTGAGCATATCAGAAGAAGAGGAGACTTTGTTCAGTATCTTGTAAAGATCCTCGCCAAGGCTCGCCTTTCCGGACTGTAGACGGAAAAACAAGTCAGTAGCATACACTTGTAGGGGTGTAATACACATCGGAACAAAGGTGGCAATTTCAACCCAATTACTTATTACTTATAAGTTATAAATAGGTCGATTTTGGATAGATTTTATCTCAAACTGGTCAAGTACAATAATTTAGTTGAAAGTTGCAAATACTGGAATTTTCTATTCATGCCTCCTTTGATCAAATTTAAAACTTACCCGTTACACAACCTGCTAAGTATAGACTTATTAGAACTGATGGGTTACCTTGGGAAGAGCATCTGTGATGATCTTCGGTATTGGCATTTCAAGTAATATAGTCTCATTTATTGATTTAGCAGCCTTGAAAATTTGATGAACCAATTGGGCTTGATAAAGCAACTTCCTCCTTTCACCATCAGAAAGACCACCTATAGGCACTTGTGGCGTTGGAAGCCACCATCTTTTGCTTTGCTTTACATTCTTACTTCTTCCTTCTGCTCGACTACCCCCTTCCTCGTACCAAAATTCTGTCTCACTCATTGAATCCAGTGTTTCCTGTATGTTTATGCATATACTCAAATGACTTCAGAAAAACATCAGCATCAGTTAATATCGCTAGAGGTGGCACTTTCGACCCGTTTAGTTATTAGATGCTCGATTTGTGTAGGGTTCTAACACTAATTGAACAAATGGGTGATATAAAATTGATATTTAAAAACAAAACGGGTCAAACTTGTGTTTGTATGTATGTTTTCACACATGAGACTATGTTGCCACCTCTTATTCTAACGACTGAAGAGATCACCTACAAGAAGCATGGAGTCTAACTTCCGTAGAGCTGGGAGGTTCAGATGAATGTCTCCACGAGCTTTTGGTGTCATTATCTGTGAAATGATAATATAAAATTACTAAGGTAATATGTGAAAAGTGAGGGAAACTAGTAATTTTCCATGAAGATGAGTAGGGAAGAAAGATGCCTCCATTGTCCTGCCATCAGGCCCACATTGTTTAGCAGGAATTAACTGAACCATATAGTTAGTCGGAGAAAGCAACCAGTCCATCTCTCTTCTCCATTTCTTCTTTTTCTCCTCCGGGAGAGGCTCCAGTTTCCATAGCTCCCCAAAAACGCTTCCTATGTATCGACATATACGTTATGAGATATTTTCACATAGTTTTAGCTATCACCAATTTCCGATAATACCTCCCAGAATTACTTGCAAAAAGATCATATGGTGTAATGTATCTTCACTTTCTTTACAACTTATACATGATCATCAAAAAAAGAAGAGTCTAGTATAGTGGTCGTATGCCACTAACCAATGTTTTAAAACCCGGGTTGACCCGGCCGGTTGACCCATGACCCGGTGAGGAGACCGGGTCAATGTACACCGGGTTTTTGCTCATTTCTGGCCCGCATTGACCCGCACGGGTTTATGGTTGAACCGGTTTGACCCGGTTTTTATTTTTTTCATTTTAATATTTTTTAAAACATAAAAGTTTAGCGATTAGTCATCTCGACAATTGATACTTTGAAACCCTCACTCGACAGTAACTCTAAAAATGAGTTGTGAACCCCTCTCGACAGTCGACGGCAACTCCCGTCCTCTGTCATCTCCAACATGCGACTGTTCTTCAAGCATAAACCTCCATTTAGTTCACGTAACCCTCTCAATAGAATTTCATTTTATGCTTGATAGATTATTTAGTTTCTTAACAAATTAGTAATTGTTTCCAAGTTTATATACATATACATATATACACACACACACACACATGTGCATATATATTTTAAAAAATTTAAAATTCTGGAAACCGGATTGACCCGCCGGTCGAACCGGTTGACCCGTGACCAGGTGAGGAGCCCGGGTCAACTAAAAACCTGGGTTTTAAAACATTGGTTACAATTGTAAAATAGTCAATTGACTATTATGCCTTCTATTGAACGTCTATAGTTTCCCCGTGTAGAGTTTCATGGCCGCTTACATTCCAATACTCATAAGTCTGTTAGTCCCTACTCAACGGAAGCACGCTGCTGGCCACGTGATAGTTAGGACGCGTGGTGGCATACGTGCGTGCTTTTGTAGAGATGGGATGAAGTGATTCATGAGGATGAAAATGTGAGTGGCCTAAATTATAACTTTAATTCTTTATGCTATGTGACCTCAATAATCAAACAAGACGATACTCGTTATTAGGTTTAGATCTTTGAGTGAAATGAATGAGCAAAAATGAAACATTCGAAGGATTTTGCTATTTAGTATAGGGAAAATTGCCGAGAAAGGTAATCTAAATATCGAAAATTGTCAATAAAGGTAACGTCCAATTTTTTTGGCCGAGAAAGGATTATAAATTTCAGTTTGTATAAAAAAAAGGATATAATGACCTCTTAAACCTAACAAAAAAGGATTATAAATTTCAGTTTGTAAAAAAAAGGTATAAATTTCACGCATTATACCATTTTTTTTACAAATTGAAATTTATAATCCTTTCTTGACAAAAGAAATTGAACGTTACCTTTATTGGTAATTTTTGATATTTAGGTTACCTTTCTTGGCAATTTGCCTTTTAGTATAATATTATTACCAAAGAGATACTCATTAAATGGTAACCCTTGTTATTCAAGTTTAATGATGTGTGATTGATTTTGCTTAATGCACAATCCTACACTCCAAGTCCATGAATTTTTAATTAGCTTTTTTCAAAGAATCAAAAGTAACAATGGCAATCAATGCAATGAGAAATCCAATGTTGGAAACACCGTGGTCAAACAATCATACTTAATCATTTATTCAAGAAGTATATTTTTTACGATAATTCTATTCGAACCTTTTGTAAATCTAAATTGACTTCCTATGATGTTATGTATGTGAGTATATGACCTGTATTGAAAACTGTAATTGATTGATATGATATGTTTTATAGCCACATCGATATCTATCTTTATGGTACTACTACATCCATCACATCACATAAGATCAACTTAGACATAGATGGCTCCAACTAGTCACATCGATATCTATCTTTAGGGTGCTACTGCTTAAACCCCTTTCTCTCACATACCGAACATGTTATATTAATCAATTACAGTCTCCAATATAAATCATACACTCACATACATTACATCGCCAGGGTCAAATTACACGTCCGAATAGTCTCACCCCTATCTTTATCTACTTCCCCTAGAGTTCGGTTTTATTTGTTTAATGCAAATATATTTTATAAAAAGGGTCCAAGTAGTCACATCGATATATCTCGTATCAGGAAATGATTTATACACAAATTTTTTTTGTTACATAACAATCATGACTTTTTTACCCCTAAATACTACCGACTATTTTTCACAACTACATCTTAAGGATATTGTGATCCAAATATACACCTCTTGTAATGTATGACAAAAAAGTGTTATATACAAATCATCTCTCCATCTTTATCTACTTTCCCTAGAATTTGGTTTTATTTTTTTAATGCAAATATATTTTAAAAATTGATACATCATATATTACCATGATAATTTCCCTCAATTAGCAATACTATGCAATGAAATACTTATAACCGTATAAGAATATTGTACTACGTTGTATTATCCTTATCAAAGTTCTTTGTATGAGTAGTAAAAGCAACATTTCATACAATGAACTTAGGGGTCATGCTTCATCTCACGGTGTTTAGCTAAGCTTATCGAGGGTTTATTTCCCGGACTTATTTTTAATAAACTCATCCATTTTCAGCTTATTTTTAACTTACGGACTTATTACGACTTAAAATAAAAAAATAAGTCAAGCTTATGAAATTAAGACCGGAAAAATGGGCTTATGAAAATAAGCGGGGAAACACGCCCTATGAGCTAAAACAAACACCCCCGAAATAAGTTAAAGCCATTTATCAGATGTAACCGCACGTGAAACAAACATAAAACTCGGAACTAAAATAAAAAATATAGATTTAAAAAACCCGGTTCAGTCTCAAACCAGAAACCAACTGAACCGGGTTCGATTTTACTAATTTTGTAGTTCCTTCACAAGTTTTGCAAAATATTCTTAGCTAATGAACATCGTCACTATAGTTCATTCAAAACTTTCTTACACGTAATACATCGATGTTCCCATATTAAACCGCCAAATACTCCAAGATGTAACGACGAGATACAGAGTACGCGACATCAAAAGTCCATAAGGTGATAAAAGAATTTTGTGTAACAGAGTTTGTGATTTTGCGGATTATTACTACTAGTAATTAATCAATCGATGGCAATGATAAGGAAACCGACAGATACATACATGAGTAGCACGGGGTAGAGAGCGAGAGCTTTTCTTCTAGGGTTAACGGCCATGCTAATGAACGGATATGCGGCCCATGAACTCCATGCCAAACTCACACACACCACCACCATCTTTAATATCACATTGTCCTTCAACATGCAGATTAAGGCTCCCACATCAAGAGGGAACAGGCAGTAACCCAGTAGAGATAGACTTTGGAAGAAGATTATATGACCACCCTAGAAACAACCACATACCATCATCATATGCTTAATATTTCAGTCATTCTCACAAATTGACATTTTGAAAGAAACAGAGAGAGTTCTTCAAACTGACTATTGCGACTTTAAATTAAACAACTAATACGTACCCCATGTATAAATACATATATTGATAACAACTACCCCGTATATAAATAGTATTATAAAATAAAATAACAAATTATGATAGAAACCAAAAATAACAAAGAAAAAAGATACTTGAAGTGATATATTATGATGTCATTTTCGAAATGATTCCCAAAATAAAATAGTTTTACAAACCGGATAATAAAAATTCAAAGTATTAACTTCATCAAATTGGTCTACGTGTTAGATAAATAACCATGAAAAAATGTATCTATTAAATGATTTGAATATATTTTTTGTTAAAATATTTTAGTCTTAACAAATTAAATCAGCCGTAAAAATAAAAATCTTAAACAATATGCTGTTTATGTGTAAGCTGAGTCACATTATGATTATCTGAATTCGCGGTAAATTTCTAGTTTTAGAGCGAACATTGAAATGACCAAAATCCCTTCATTTAATGTGTGTGCGAGTGTAATAGCACCTAAGTTAGGTGGTGGTGCTACGCTCACAGGCAATTTAAATGAACGATATAAAAGTCATTTCAATGTTTACTCATTAAAGTGTTTGTTAACAGTACGAATCGTTTATCCTTCATTTTAACGTTTGCAAGTCTAACAACACCTAAGTTAGGTGATGCTAATGGTATGGATCCATTAGCATCATTTTCCCCTTCTTGGTATGAACAAAGAGATTGTTGGAATCATAGGCAACAAATGTTATTTAAAATTATTTAAGTGAATAGTTTATATAACATAATTCTTGATAAAAACAAATTGTCATATTTTAAATTTACTTATTTCAACAATATATAAGAATTAGTGAATGGCAATATTTTTTGTAAATGTTATGTTTTAGTTCCTTAAATATTTTTACTTATTCCAACATATTTTGATTAGTAATTATTCACTATCACATAGTAGTTTCAAAACACATACCAAACCACCCCCAAATGCCTCCATGCATACACATACATTAGAAAATATCTTGTTACGTATTTATTAATACGTATGAGCAACCCCACACACACACAAAGCAAGAAGGGGGGGGGGGGGGATAGATTACCAGAAGCAAGACATTCAATGTCAGAATGACAGCACCTGTTGCAAGAAGTGCAAACGCGACAGCAAAAACTTCAGACTGCAAGACAACAAAGAAAGCAAATTAGAAACATGCTGAAAGAACGCTATTCAGTAGGAGATTTAACAAAAGAGGATTGAACGAGAAACAAGATTCTGGATAAGAAAGATTCAGTGGCAACTTTAATTAATCAATTAGTAATTATCAATGAAAAAGATCAACCATCTTGTGCATAGATGTGCTGACATGCACCAGAATACAAGCAAAAAAGAAAGAAAATGCTATGTTTAACAGGATAACAGTGTATTATAAGATCCGAGATCATAAATCTTGAGACGAGGAAAGACATAACTTCTACTGTAAAAGAAAACAAATAATGTTGTTCATTATCAATTGGGAAAAATTAGAATTCACTTGAGGTTTCCAGGGAAAGTAACTGGATCTTCAAATTGGAAGCACGAATCTTTTTATAAACTTTTGATTTCAACACGTTTTTCACACAAAAAGTCATCCATCCACCATAAAACTCAATGCATGGATGCTCAAGCTTTACACACAAGCTGTCATTAGCTTTGGTATATGCATGAATCCATCTGGTTTGTTATCGCACTTTGTAATAGCAAACATTTTCCCCTTTCAATCTTTCTATTATTCAATCGTACTGCATTACTCTGTTTAATTTTAGTTCAGATCTCAATTAACAGTATAACAGCATAAATCATACTCCTAATTCTGGTTGTTCTTTATAGCATTTTTTTAAAAAAATTTAAGTTCACATATCTCATTTAGTCATTTAACAAAATAGGTCTGGTTGTTCTTTATAGCATTTTTTTTTAATTTAAGTTCACATAGATTAATGAAATGCTCCACTATATATAGGCACAGACCTGATTATTTACTGGTTCCACATAGGAACTGTACAAAACGAGTTGTGTTTATCTACCAATATATAACCACACGTGTGTTCAATAGCTAATTTTGTGCCGTACAGAAACTTGTAAACCCAATTTTCAATTTTTCAGATTCCTCAGATGTCTCCCGAATAATAGACAAATATCCTAGCCTCTTAGAATTATTCACAAATCACAAGATTAGTTAACTGAGGTTAATGTTCCAACTTGATGTTTCAGAATCCTGTTTCACTTTTCTAATGTGTATAGTTGCAAGCATTACCCCCAATTAGTTTGAATTAGATGGCTTGCTGATATTTGTGGTGGTTAATGCTATTAGCGCATGCACATCATCAAACTATATTTGCCATGTTGCAGTAAGTTATTCGAAGAATTCCGGTATGTAGATGATATACACAAGGGTTTTCTCTATATGTAAAGAACAAGATTGCTTAAATGTCAATTTAAACAGATTTGGCATATAAAATGGTTAAATTAGAGCAAATAGATAAAAATGAAATAAATTCGCAGCAATAAATCATAGAGGTAATTTGTCAGAGTGTTATATGGAGATAATAGCCGAAATTGATGTTAGATTAGATAAGTACTTAAATGAGTTATGGGCCAGGCATACAAAGATATGATATAAGCAGGGATGGCAACTTGCATAGGAATGAGGGAAAACTGGAAAAGAGAGGAAAAGAAGATAGCAGAATAACCACCTGTGAGCTTCCGAATCAATGAGATTACATCAATGATTAAGTCATATATAGCATGAAGGCATCCATTCAGGTCTTCGCTAAATACCATAGTTGTCAATAGCGAACAGCGGTAAATAGCGATGGCCTACCTATATGCTACATAGCGAATAGCGCTAAATAGCGGCCGCTATTTCGTATTTAGC
>JAUEJL010138168.1:0-10920 GCA_032274825.1 Drosophyllum lusitanicum | reverse complement strand
TCCCCCTCCTTATAAGGAGGAAGAATCCCCCTTGTCTCACCGATGTGGGATGCTCCTGCATTGCTACAGGAGCGGTGAGTTTAAGAGTCGTGAATTTGACCGGCTCGAGAGAACGATGAGCCATGTAAACCCAACAGATTCTTTTTTTAAAATAGGTATCTTTGAAACCTTCCCTTTGTCGGTGTATCAAATTAATCCTTAGAGTGGATCGAGAGTGGTAAAACCCGGGCACCTTTACTCATCAAACCGTCACGTCCAGACTGAACGTCACACTTTCACTAGATATCAGTCTTAAGGTATATATGATCATTCATCACCACATCAAATTCTATAATCCACATACAACACATGAGCAACACTGCTCATCAATCAAAATGGAAAAAAGGAAATTGAAAATTTCCACCACGTTGGCTCCTTCGTATGAGGAGCACCACAACGTCAAGGTGTGGCAGTACCCCTCCCCCACCATGCCGTGGTCACCCACCAACTTTTCCACTTTGTTTGCTCTTGACGATCTTCAACAGAGACATCAAAATTTTATCTCAAATATCGAGCTCATTATTAATAATAACACATGGTAACCGGTTACCGTCATAGCAGGTAACAGGTTAAATTGATGACGTGGCTAATTTTTACATTACGTAAATTGACGAAAAAGATAACATAAATATCAAAATTTATTAATAAATGTAATATTCATTTTTCCTAGACTAATAAAGGATGATAGATTCCAATTTGAAACAAAACATCATGTTTGGATCTAGGTTCGCGTTCGTGTGTGTGTTTTTTCTTTCCTTTATATAATAACAAAATATTTAAAATTAAAATAATAGTACATCATTTTCGTATATGATATTTGGAATATGTTATGTTGGTACTTTGACATTTGACTACTTGCAATTGGTATTTTGATACTTTCTTATATTGGCTTTATAATTGTATTAAATTAACGAATATAAAATTTGAAGTTCAGAATTCGAATCAAATTGAAACGACCACCAAATTTGAAGTTCGAATCAAATCAAAATGAGTATTGAATTCTAAAGTTTGAATCGAAAAATATCGTATTCGAAATTCGTATTAAAACAAAAAAAGAATACCAATATTGGAAAATCAAAACCATACTTGTCGAATACATTTGACCGAATTGGGTTGACCCAAAACATAACCGATAAATAAATGGTCAAAATGGGTTGATACGTAATTGACACGAACACGATAACAAGAACTCGTCGCAAATTGTCAGCCTTAGTCAGCATACCCTTTTTTACTGCAGATTGAAATTTATCATCCTTTTCTTTACTTAAAAAATTAGACATTACCTTTATTGGCAAATTTGAACAATCTTAACCTGCTGACTAAGCGTTCAGCGGGTCATCCAGGTCACCATACTCTTTTTTGTTAGAAATTGAAATTTTGAATCCTTTCTTGGCTCAAAAAAATTGGCATTATCTTTATTGGTAAATTTCAATGTTTATGTTACATTTCTCGACAATTTGCCCTTAAAAGTAATTATTATAGTCGATAGATCAATTACCCATAGGTTCATATGATTCATATTTATAATACCTAAAAAAGAAATATTTTATTCATTAGTTGAAATTGTTTTTAAAATAAAGTGCAATACTTTTTTTTATACATTATAGGGACATGAAATATATATTGGAAGTCCTTAATCAGACTCTAACAAATGTCCTTTAGATGTCACGTGTTTTTTCGTTTTCATATTAACTGCGAGACAGGTTATTGGGGTTATTAGTTGATATATTTGATATATATTGCGAGATTTGTAAATATTTTGTATTATCTTCTTGATTGCCTTCCCATAATTATTGGGAAGTTTGTTTTATAAACTCTATATATTTCCTTGGTAATGTATTGAGAAAAGGGGATTACCAATAATTAACATGGTATCAGAGCCAAATTAAGGCTCTCGAATCTCTCTCCTCTCGGCTCTCCTTTTTACGTCTCCCTCCCTCTCGCCGGCGATTTCTACCGCCGCCACCCTCTTTGCCATAATGACTGGTGCAAGTTCTCTCCCCCCCAAAAACTCCCTTTCATCCCGCCTTTGGTGTTAACAACATCAAGAATTCCATCTCTCTTATCCTAAACCAAACCGATTCTCACTATGCTTCTTGGGTGGAGTTATTCCACATCCACACGTGCGCCTATGATGTGATCGATCATATCGATCCCACTGCCCCTAAACCCGCTGACATTGATCCGGCCACATGGAACCGCCTAGATGCGATTGTTAAAGAATGGATTCTTGCTACCATCTCCACCTATTTGCTTCAGTCTATTATGACACCGGGAGCCACCGCTCTGCAGTTATGGAATAGCCTTGCGGACATCTTTCAGGCTAATAAAGCCACTCGAGCCGTCTACCTTGAAGAACAATTCAAAAACACTCGCCTGGATGCTTTTCCAAACGTCCACGAATATTGCTCGCGTATTAAGAATCTCGTTGATCAACTTGCTAACATTGGTCATCCGGTTTCCGATGAAAAGAAAGTCCTTCAGCTTGTTGCCGGTCTTCCCAAGGGTGATTATGATACGATCGCCACCTTCATTCAACAATCCGATCCTTTACCAAGTTTCAACAAGTCTAGATCCCAACTTGCCCTTGAAGAAACTCGTAAGCTAAAGCAGGAATCACACACTCCCCAGGTCCTGGTCACTCAGAAATCCGACACGCCACTGGCCACAAGTTTTTTTTAACTAAAAGATAGATTCACATAAAAATATAAGTTATTAATATGTTTTTATCCGATGCAACGGTGTGCAAGTTAACACTCGTTTATACTCATTCTCTTATCTATTCTTTTGTTTTTCTTATTTTTTTAACTATATTTTTTAATTTCACATGAGAAACGGTGACATATAATATGTAAAACAATTGCATTTCATATGTGAAGCAGGTGCTTTCACATGTGAATTTAAAAATATAGTTAATAAATCAATCAAATTGTTGGGATATAATACTTTTTAAACATAGGCGTGTTTCATACGTAAAATGACATATGATGAATGTAAAGTATCAACAAAACTATAGGTTATACATCATATTTTGCATGAGAATTTACACATGAAAGTTAAAAAGTCATGAGAAACATATAAAATATGGTAGCTAATTAAAGAGAATTTTTTTTGTTATTTTGATATAATTTGAGCGTATTTAGTAAATATTTAAAAATAATTTAATTATAAAAATCAAAAATTCTTTGACATGACCTAGAAGTTTTTAGAAGATTCTAGAATTTTTTAGAACCTTACGGAATCTTCTATAAGAGTGGAGATCCTTGAAGAACCTCCTAGAACCTTGTGGAGGATGTAGGAATGTAAGATGTCTTTAGAGAATGGTATTGGATTAAATGATTAGATATATAGAATGTTCAATTAGGTGCATGGAAGAACCCATATATATAAGCTAGTCATGCTCATTTGTGATCAAGAAATTGTAAATCAAGAATGAAGTTCTCGATACAAGTCTAGATTATTATGAAAGAGTATTGAGTGTTGTCTAAACTAGCATTAGTAAAATTAGAGTTATGTTGCACGGTTTGCTAAGAAATAAAGCAGCCGTGACATCTACTTATCCTTGAAGATTAAAGAAAAATAAAATATAATACAAAAAGGTGGGCAAGTGTATGACGCGAAAAAAACAGCGGCTAAGACATGAAATTCCAGATGTTCTTTTTTGCCCTCAATAACATTTAAACATCATTTTTGTCTTTTTAAAATTTCATCCATGGATTTCTTCTATCAATTGTCCAAATCTAGTCTCACATTTTCTTAAATTTTTCATGTAAAAACTACGATAACTATTTATAATATCATTAAGAACTCTTTAATAAGAGTATTTTTGTTATTTCTTAAAATACTCTTCATTAATTAGTCAAACTGCTATTTTTCAACCAAAATATATTTTCACACCATAGCATTTCAAGCTTTTTACAGGTAGTGTCACAAACAGACTATATTCAACAAAAATACATCATCAATAAAATACAAATGAAAATATTAATCTTAATAGACAGAATGCATTGCATAATCGCACTCATATTTACCAAACTAGATTTTCCGTATTAAAAAGTGAAACAATAATCACAATCTAGAATAAGAATAAAATTAACAAACACCGAGAGAGAAAGTGGAGGTCTAAATCTACTTTAAAAACAAAAAACGAACCCAAACGGGTAACTTCAAGATCGAAGTTTACATCAGTCGATCGATACTTCTATGAATCTTAATCAATTCCCATTCTTGGTGCTTAGATTAGGGTTGAAAAAACAATGCTCGATCTGACCTCCGTGTCATGGTTGGCTGTAGTGTGGCGTTGCTATCGAGAGGTTGGGTGGGTGAATTGAAGACGTATTATGGTTTATGCATCGTTGTTTCTCACAAATCTACAGTCAAAGGAGCATGGATTGCCGATTGAAACCCAAATCGGATAGGGAGATGATGTCAACGAGATAAATGAAGAGTTGTGCGCATCTTTCCGCTGCAAATGAGGAACCATAATTTTCATCTTTCATCATTGATTGCTAATGTAGCCTTCAGAATGGCATCGTAGAGATCAGCAGTGAACAAGGAAGCCTTTTTCATCTTCATCGCAGGCTTGAGAATGGTGGGGTTCAAAGTATGCCCGCCTAATTGTGTTTTTGTTTCCCGCAACACAGCAACAGAGAATAATTTTCAAAAACTGCTTTATCGGTACCAATGTAAACATATGATGAAGGTAGTATCGACGGTGGGGAACATCGAGTAGAAGATTCAATTCATAAGCCATATTTAGTACAAATGACATTTTAATCCTGGTGAGCCTATCAGTGGGCCAAAGACAATAGCTACATTCTTGCAACAACAAGCTAATCATTTAGCTCAGGAAAATAAACTCTACATCAGCACCTTAAATCAGAATATTCAGGTGTTTTGAAGGTTACAACATATCACATATGTAACTATTGATAATGTAAATCAGAGACTTTAGTGGGTAATTTTCTTCTATATCATTCTCCCGATATGAAGGAAATATATACACGGGCTACAACATAAAATACGGAAGTAATTTAGGAACAAATAACCAACTAGCGTATAAATATGGAAGGAGATATACAACAAGCTATGGAAAGGATTGATATAATCAATCCTGAAACATAAGCTCTCGTCAACACTCCCCCTCAAGGTGGAGAATAGATGTCGATCATTCCCAACTTGCTTAGAAAGCTATGAAAGACTCTTCCACATACTACTTTTGCCAGAATATCTGCAAGTTGATCATTGATGTTACAAATGGAAGTTCAACCGTCCTTTTCTCGAGATGGTCTTTGATGAAACATAAGCTCTCGTCAACAGATAAGCTACTAAAATTCCGCACTAATTCCAAGGTTTGCGCAAACGAGTTGATGAATTTCGTACATTGGTAGCAGCACAAAAGAATAACCAAGACATGTTTTTTTTTGTGAATGTTACGATTACAAACGAATATTATTAATGAAAAGAATTGTGAATAGTAATTGTAGGTGTTTCATAGGTCGTTTGATGTCGTAAATACTAATAGGCTAGAAATATACGTAAATGAGTTTAACATTGTAAAAAGTAATTATCAACATTGTAGAAATCGTATGAGAGTTTAATTTTTTGGTAGTTTTGATGTTGGAAAGTGATAATTGACGGCATAAAGCCTCCGACTTTAGCATTGACAGTGCAAGATTGCAAGCATTTCATAGCTTATTTGATTGCGAGTAGAACTTCGAACATTGTAGAAATCGTAGGGAGTCCGGGAAAGAAATCCATGAGGCCAATCGAGTTTCCAAGTGTGCAAGGAGCAATAAAAATGCAATGAATGACCAAACACAATAGAATGCAACCTTTATGTCGATGTTCGACCCTGATATCTCACATTTAGCCTTTTTAGTTCTATGTATGTATATTTATATCAAGTTGTTGAACCTCACATTTAGTCTTTTGATTGAAAAAGAAGAAAATTAAATTCGGGTCGGGTCAGGTCAGATACTCTGGGTGCCGGGACATAAAAATTGAAAACCGATTTGAGGTACAACAGTTATTCGGTTTTCGTTTTTTCAGTTTTTTGGTTATCAGTTCTCAAATTTTATGCTAGAATATAAACGTATTGGTTCGGATTATCATTTTTTAACGCATGTACATGCAAACCACTTCTTAAGCATGGGATACATTGTTTAACTAGTTTTAATCAATTTTTAGTCTTTAAAACACTAGTTTTATGTTGAAAAATCGCAAAACTATAACAAACAAATGAATCTTTGGAACATAATATTAATTCTTTAAAATTGAATCGCTGGAAACAAAACTATTTGACTAATCTTATCTTATAACCTAATAAATAGGTTATAAGATCGGAGGGGGCTGGATGAAAATTGTGAGGGGGCTTTATAAAACATGTGAGGGGCTTTTAACAAAATGTGAGGAAGTTTTATAAAAATTGTATATTAATGTAATTAATTATAGATTGTTTATAAATTATGTTTAGTAACTTGTAATATATTTTGTTTAGAGAAAAAATAATTATATATTTGCGACCGCCTTATTTTTATTTACGTTTTGGTGTAAATTTTATTTAATATGACACTTTTTAAAAAGGGTTTAGTTCACCAAAATGCATCCAAATTGTCATGTTTTGCTATTGTATGTATCGGACTTTAAAATTTTCTATTGTATGTATCGAATTTTTAATTTGTCGCTCTTGTGTGTATTAAACTTTCTATTATATATACTAAACTTCTAAGTATTTTTCTTTTTTATGTAGACAAAATACATACAATAGCAACAAATTAAAAGTTTGATACATATAATAGAAACTTTTAAAGTTCGACACACACAATAGCAAAACGTGACAATTTGAATACATTTTAGTGAACTAAACTCTTTTTAAAATTAGTATATTCTTAGTATTTTATTGTATATTTAACCACGATTTTTTATTTTTTTTAAATGAGAGGTTTTGATTAGTGAAAATTTAGTTTTAAGAAAGATGATGACATTATCATCTTTTTCTTTTAATAAGGTTATAAGATAAAATACTTAATTTTTCAAACACAAAATTCTTTACAACTCTTTAAAAAAATTACACAATTTTTTTATTATTCTTTAAGTAAATAAATTTTATTTATATTTTATGAAAATAATTCACATAGATTTATATTCATTTTATTGTATTCTTGAAGAATCAAGGGGGCTTGAAAAATAACTCTTAATATATATTCATTTTACGGGGGTATGCTAACTTGCGCCCTTCTATTAAATATTTCGTTTTATGAAACCCTTAACTAGTAGGCGAGTAGCTATACTGCCCAGATTGTAAAAGCCTTATTGCTCCACTTAACACTTAAGATGCTCGAGTCTTCATGCTAATTCTTTTCCCTACTAACGCATAGATCGGCCCTACTCAAACTTTTACTCCCTAATTAATTTTTTAATGCTTTTCTTGAACAGTAACTTTCTGATAAATGTTATATATAATTCCTCATAAGATGTAAACAAATGGAGAAGTTGGCGGAGTGGTAAATTCTTTGGTTTCTATCCCTTATGTGCGGTGCTCGATTCCTCCATCATCCAAATTTTTTTTTTCCGTTTCAAAGTACCGGACACATCATTGTTTCATTATTTATATTTTATTATTATTATATTAAACCAATTAATTTGGCATGATTTTTGTTTTCCTTTTATAACTTTTAGCATATAAAGTATAACACAAATATAAATTTATATCTTTGACGATCTCATTTTTATCTATACATCGATATCAATTTTATTTTGATATGATGTCTATTTAAATACGTACTTTTTCGATCAATGTTACGTTATCTGTAGTACAAAAAAGTTAACCTATATATTTGAATTAAAAAAAAACGATATAAGCACACTACGAACGTCATTAAAAGTACGATACAAAATATGAATCATGCTTACTATATATAATAGCAGAAGATATATTAAGTTTCAAACCCCGCTGTAACGCGCGGGGTTCTAAATGCCTCGTTATCACACAAATAATAGGATGGTCCTGAAAATGACAACTAATAAACTTGTTAGAAAACCAACTTTACTTGTATTAAAAAAAACTAGCCGAAACCGGTTAAAACTTAAAATAGTAAATCATTATCTATTTTTTACTTTATGTACCAGTTAAAAAATGTAATTTTTAATTTTTAAAAATAACAATTGTAACTCATACTTTTATAGTTAATTTTTTATAATTTTTGTACTTATCTTTTAATTGTGTTTCAACATTTTTAATATGGCGAGACACGTTTGCCACTCTTAAAAATTATAATCAACATTTCTTTTATTCTTATATATAGCCCTTACGGTTGTGATTATCATTTTCGTCCTGATATTTAAAAGAGTTAAAATTTTGTTTACTTTGATATTTTTACGGTTTGATCCCTAACTTTTTATTTCTACGGTTTGGTTAATTTCTAAATAACTAAATCTTTTACGAATTTGATTCCTAACCAAACTTGAATGACTGAACTACCTATGTCCTTATTTTTTTACATTTTTAATTAATTCCTAATTTGATTTTTAAAAATAAAAACCATCCCTCTTCTCTTTAAATATCTCTCCCCCCCCCTCTCCATCACCCTCCCTTTCTACTAGGAAACCATCACAACCTTGAGCACACCACCATCATCCATCATCACCTCCACCAACTCCGGCCACCACCTTTGGCCATACCTACTACTACCTTCAACGTCGCCATCGCCTACCACCACCACCCCTACCTACCGTCGCCAACTTCAACCACTACCACTAACTTGGTAAGATTCATATTGTAACAACATTTATTAAATTTTATATATTAAAAGGT
The DNA here is from genome assembly GCA_032274825.1 of Drosophyllum lusitanicum. Taxonomy (NCBI): domain Eukaryota; kingdom Viridiplantae; phylum Streptophyta; class Magnoliopsida; order Caryophyllales; family Drosophyllaceae; genus Drosophyllum; species Drosophyllum lusitanicum. The sequence goes on along the minus strand of JAUEJL010138168.1, from coordinate 2,066 downwards.
GAATTCTAACACGAATTGTCGTAATTTCTAAACAGAAAGGTAATTCGTTCACAAAGAAAAGTATTAAGAACACGAATTTATAACAATAAATGCAAAAATCCAGAGAGCTACCAAAAAGAACGCCGACTTATATTTATTACATTCAAGTCTAAAAAACTAGGATATGTTCTCCGTGTTATTACATATATCATTCATTCCCTAGAAATCATACAAGTATTCTTCAAACAAAGCTATGTGATCAGGGTCCAAACACACCGCCAACGACACACTCCGGTCGCCACTAGGGCTTGGTATGACGTAAATTGTGCCCTCGTAAAGGATACTTGCGGGTCCCATGAAAATAGGCCGACCCCACCCGAAGTCCGATTCATATATCGGTAAGCGGGTCCAACTGTTAACATTCAGATTTGGGCTTGCAAAGTAGGTCGGCCCACGAACAAGGGCCGAAAGATCAGGTACTGACTCCAAATAGTCAATAGCTGATCTAAGATACCGATCATCCATTCTAGCCAACTCATTGTGAATTCTCCTTGCAGTATCAGCCAACGACTCGGATTTAAACTCACCTGATTTTGCCATCGGAGTGGCCGTGAAAACAACGTTCCCAAGGTAGCCGGGAGGGAGAGGAGGATTCAACCTTGACCGTCCATCTGTGGCAACGTACAATTTGGTTGGTTGATCATCTGATAGTCCACGAGCTCTACATGCACATCGCCATAGATGAGCAGCTAAGATCTCATATGTGCTTCCATTGCCTTTGGCCTTTGATTTAAGATCATTGATTTGATCAAGTGTTAGACGTAGGATCGAGGTTGATGCTGACTTGAGATGAGATGGAGATTTCTGCTTTTCCGTTGGCGTGATCAGTGACGGCGGTGGGTGGTATTCAACGTGATCAAACATCGGGGTGGGTGGGTCCCCGGCTCGGAGAAGTGAGCGATCAATGAACGGTGGGATCGCCACCGATAAGCCACGGGCTATATCGGACCATGTGTTGATGAAGTGGAGAGATGAGAGTCCATCAGATAATGTATGGTGCACTCCACACCCTAAAGAAACCCCGCCGCACTTGAAACGTGTAACCTAAGACGAACACAAGATGGTAAAAGTGAAAAATAATAAAATATGCATTCGTCAGTACGTTGTATTGTAGTAGAAGATGAAAATCTAATAATTTATGTAGCTTCAATATTTACTATTGTAAAATATAGCATGTAAACTTAAGAAAAATGAGTAGTATTTTATTACGTGGGGCCCATGTAATGTTTGTATACTACGAGATATAAATAAAATATTCCTACTTATCCTCATAAAGAGTGTATAATGCATATCATCTTGTGTTAAATAAATAATGAATTATGAGAAAATAGTAATAAATAATGAATTATGAGGAAATAGTAGGAAGGAATAGAATTTTTCTATATAATTATATATACTATCTTATAAAGAATTTATGTCTTTTGTCTTAATTTCTTAATTTTAAGTAATTTGAAATCACTAGTTTAATCTTAATATTAAATTAAATAAAAACTATTAAATAAAACAACTATTTGATAAAGTTGATAACAATCTTATATACTATTTTAATGACTAAACATTCCAAAGTAAAGATTACTTAAAAAATCAAATCAATACAAATTAACTTAATAATTAAAAAAAATAATAATTAAACTTTTCATATTAAATATTCTATCATATAATAAATATTTTAATTTAAGTATTAAAAACTGCGTATAACTAGAAGCATTAAATCTAAATAATATACAACCTAAATTTATAAAAATTATTGGATTTTTAAAATATGTAATATAATTAAAATAGAATATAGTTATTATGTCAACATTCTTGTTGGATTTTACCATCCATGTGAAATTTTATTAACTCATTATAATTTATAAAAGAAACGCACCCCTAATGGTTTAAAAACGGACAAGTTATCGAGAAAAAATATTTGTAATATTGCATTACGCTGGTACAAAGCTAGTATGTTTATATATATATATATATATAGGGATGAGATCAAATAAAAAGGAAATTAAAGTAAAAAGTGTAAGAGGGATGATTAT
>JAUEJL010138157.1:0-10921 GCA_032274825.1 Drosophyllum lusitanicum | reverse complement strand
TGTGCCAATTCAGTAGAGGGCTATCGGTAAACCTTTGCTTTGGCCGGCATTGGTTGTAGATTCTGCGCCGAACCGCCGGTCTTCTTGATTGTGTGGTTACATGCTTTTGTATTGATTGATGATGTTTGCTTTCGTGTTTAACTTCTTCTCACTTAGCTTTGTGCTAATTCCCCACAGTTGATTGTTTTTGCAGGTTTGTGAGTCTGTGGAATTTGTGAAAGGAAAAGTTGACCCTGCTCTGATATTGAATTTAGTTTGAAACGAGCCATGCTTTGTTTTGTAACATAATGAAGGATATGATGTTGTTTTTGTAAACAGACGTTTTAATTTGTATTTATGTAAAGTATGTTTGTTTAAAGCTTCCGCAGTGTATTTAAAAAAAAATTGGCTTAGGATTTTCCGGTGTTACACACATGTTTATTTACAAGCTTAAAAATCTTCTAAATAAATAAAAACTATTGGACAATTTTAACTATCCATTAATTTTGGTAAAAAGATAAAATATAATTTTTAAAAATTAAATTCAATTTTAACCTTAAATTGAATCAAAGTTCTAGGAAAAAATTCATATATGTCCTACTTAAACTTTAAAATATTATATTTACCAACCCTAATTTATAAATATCAGATTTATCCATTATAACATTTCAAAATATCATATTTAACAAAATTCTTACTTCTATTAAAATATTCTATAATCAATTTAAATTCTTTTTAATTATAACCAATAAATATTTCACCATATTGTCTTTAATTGTAACAATAATGATCGATGACTTTTACAAGAAATACAGTCACGTCTCTTCGTATTATGATACCACGTTTCTGCTGTCGCGTTTGTTCTCCCTCTCGCGTTGATGTTTCCACTAATGGTGTGTGTTGACACCATCTGACATCATTTTATAAAAATTCTCATTTCTTTCACATTTATAATTATTTAATATCTTTTATTAATATTTATCATTTTCTTAAACCAGCTCGTGTATCACACTGACATCTTATCAAGCAAGTTATTAAACATAGAGTTAACATTCAACATACAAGAATGTTACTATTTAGAACTTTTATTTATTTAGATTAATTTTTATGAAGCAATGTCTGTGAGTATGTAATTTAAATTGAAATTGTAATTAATTGATGTAATATGTCTATTATATAAGAGGAAATGGCTTAAATAGTAGCACCCACCATAGTTATCAAAATCGCGATCCTGATCGTAGGATCGTACGATCCTACGATCCCACCAACCAAAAACGCGCCGGATCGTATTTAGGATCGTAAATAGGTAGGATCGTACTTAGGATCGTAAGATCGTATCAAGATCGTAGGATCGTATAGCGATCTTACGATCCCACGATCCTAATTTTTTTTGTTTTTTTTTACATTTTTTAATTATTACTATTATTTTACATTTTTATTTTTTACATTTTTTAGTTATTACTATTATTTTATTTTATTAATTTTAATTTTCTAAGTGATTAACCTTGTGTTAAAAACAATTGTTTACAATTTTCTACTTTATACACGTCATATTTTTCATTTTTCTTTTGTTATAAGGGAGAGGTTTACGAGAATAAGATTTTTTATGAATTAAAGAATTAATGTTGTGCACAATATGCTCTAGATTTATTGATTGTGTTTAAAAGTCACATTTTAAATTTTATTATCATATGTAAACCAATGAATTGTGGTGAGTTGTTATCTATGCTCTTAAAATTTAAAATTTGGACGATCTGATGTTTTGTTATTTTAAAATTTTATATTTTATTCTCTCGTAAAAATATTATATACTTGGTTTTTGATAAAAAATATAGCATATAAAAAACCTAAAAAAACTTTAGTGACTTGTGGTAGGATCTTAAGATCTCGATCTCGATCTTACGATCCGATCTTGCAAAGACAAAAACGATCCTAGGTAAGATCTCGATCTTGATAACCTTGATGATAATGGTATCACATTTGTCGCTTATAAAGTTATAAGCCGAAGGATATGTAATTTAGTCAAAATTCAATATTCATCAAGTCAAACGAGATACGAAACAACGATTATTTAATTATTAAAGTGTGATTTAAAATTTTCTACTTCAATCATCACATACTTTTATGTTCGTTTGCTCCCTGTCTCTCCTCCCACGTTTAGCCATTGATAAATCTGAAGACATCATATCGCGTCTTTTCCGGCGACCGCGAATATCTCCGATCCTCGGTGATCTCTCAACTCCTCCGGTCCATACACGGGTATGCTCAACACTATCACTATCTTTACGCGCTGATTACAGATCACGTCATTCTAACCCTAGCACATATCTTCATTTGATTCGGGAAGTTCGATTTGATTTGCTTACCGAGATTTTGACAAGTTTAGCTAAATTGTTTACTTTATGATACGATCAATGCGTTAGATTTGGGATTATCTAGTTCAACCACCGTTAATCTAATACGAACCTACCCCAATTGCAGATTCCGAGTCTCACATTTATAGTTTTCACTCTCTGGTCAATTGATTGTAACCTGGAAGTTGTAAATTGTAATTACTATCTTCTTAGCACTGTTATTTTTTTCTGTCAATCTGCACACATATGCTCTTGGCGTAATCTGTGATTTTGTGCGAAAGTTCTACAATGAAGCAAGTGCAAATCAACGTTTCGTTTACTAGAATTTTGTAACTTCTGACGTGGCTCTTTGGGTTAATTTTATAGCATGCATTTGTGATCGTATTTTTTTCTTTATCTCAAATGTATTAATTGGGATCTTGGTTCAGCATAGTAATCCGCTTTCTTTTTGTATTGAAGTTTGCGTTAAAATCTTAAGACTATATTTGGTGCTTAATGGTATAGGTTTCCTGTATACACCAGACACTGTCAGCTTAGTAAGTAATATTCTAACTAATTATGTAGATTGTAGATGTGACCTCAAACACTTTATGGGATTTTCAGCAGTTATTGCTGTGATTCCAGCACTTTGTTTCTTAGGATCCTTGTTCTAGATATGTAGCCATGTGCGTTTATATAATGGTGCTTTATTGCTTAAATAGTTCCAATGTGTAAGGTTTTTCTGCTACTTATGCTCCTTGTATTCCTGCATGTTTCTCTTGTCTATTTGTTTCAGGGTTTATCATCTATTTTTTATCGGTGTAATGATTGTTTGAGGTCTAAGTATTTTGCTTGGGCATGTCCTATTCCTCTAGTTATTTAGAAAAGTAGAGTTCTTTTACCTGGAGTTACAAGCATAAAATGTATCTCTTATTTTCTATAGAGTATAACATGGAGTTGGGAAAAAAAACTTATCAGATATATGCATATCAATAGGTTCTGTGAATATTAGTTTCAGCATGCATATTTACTTATTCCCCGTTCACATGCTACAGGTGAATCTTGCTGCAATTCACTTTGTTGATACAAAATGACGCAATGGAGGAGTTGATTTATTAGAGGAGTAGTTTTCACTGCTAATATTGATTCTTATTTAGTTTCTATTAAACCATGAGACTAGGTTCCCCTAAATCGATGTCTGCATATCCAAAGACAGTTCTACCAATTGCAGCTTCAGTGGGGGGACTTGCCTTGTTCTTAGCTTTTGCCTCCTTGCTTCTTGTCTATCAGCCAATTGGATATAAAGTTAGTGGGTATTTTTATAATGTAGATCAAGCCGCCAAAATTGTTAACAATGAAATAAGTATATTTGAGAACCAGGTGAATGATACGAAAACAAAAGGCACGATTGTTGACTCAGGTACCAACAAGACTATTGATGTAGATTCCAACAAGAATATTGATTTGGATATTAACAAGACTATTGATCTAAATATCAACAAGACGATTGAAATAAATACCAACAAGACCGTTGATTTAGGTACCAACAAGACCGTTGATTTAGGTACCAACAAGACTTCTCTTTCAGGTACCAACATGACTGTTGATTTAGATACCAACAAGACTTCTCATTCAGTTACAAACAAGATTGTTGATTCAGGTACCAATCTTTCTTTTTTCCTTTCTTCTCTAAACTACTATTGCTAGCTTTCATATTTCTTAGTTGCTACCGCTTTATTTATAATTGTTTAGGTATTCAGCTTATCTGTTTTCTTGGTTTGTTCATCATTAGTACTGTCACAAATTTCTGAACTTTCTACCTGTACACAAACTTTAAAAAAATTTATTAGGTAGACTTACCGGCTAATCAGTTATCTCTTTCTTAGTGGCATATTCTATGACTGTTTATCTATCACTTATTCATTGTTCCTCTCTGGAAGCTATATTTTGCAATCATGATTCCCTTTTGCCGCATCTAAAAAGTCGCATAAAATCTGCTTCATGTTAGCGGAACTTGAGAGGCATAGCAATGGGATTGACATGAGACATGTAGTGTTTGATATAAGTTGCCGATATGTATGATATCATGAACATCTTTTACACTTTTATAAGGTTTCTACTGTTTCTACTTTCTGTTGATTGTGTACATTGTTTTTTATTCTTGAGATGGGAAATCAATATTTATCAAACTTTGAATCGTCTAATACCTTAAAGAACTTGTATCCCTTATGAAAGTGTTTGGAACAAACTTCACATGGGTAGCAGCATCTTCCAATGCCAATAACTGGCCACAAATATTTGCATAGTGTAGATTGGTATCCAATATACCTTCCATAAGTATGATTGAATCGGTTAAACCGTAAAATATCGTTTGATGACTTATCTGGTATAAATTCTCGTGGATGATCGAGTTTTCAAGCTGGTTGTAGTTACCTTTTGCTAATAGGAAGAAGGTTGCATAAGGCAGTTAACTTTGTGAAGAAATTTTGTCATCGGTCAAGATTAGAGATGGCAAATGGATAGGTCGAGCGGGTTGGGTAATGTTTTAAAACTGATAATTTTGGGTACCGGTTGAGACAAGTCGGGTCCAATTGAACAAAATCACTTTTACCCTTTGAGATAATTTATTATGATTAGTTAATTACAACATTTATATGGTTTTAAAATGTATTAATCTTTTAACAAAAAGTGACTCAAGAGTGTTTCATGTTAGACATATACCTTGGGTGACTTTCAACCAACTTGACTTATCTCCATTTAAAGTATTTTTTTGTTTGACCCTTACGAGATAGACCAACTCGCATGTACCCATTCGTAAGTAAATGAGTCGAAGTTCTCACTTCTAATTCACTATCAAGGGGAAAAAGTGATGATTTGTTTAAATTTTTTTCTACGACTTGATAGCGTAATTCTATTGTCTCTAGAAGTGGTTACGTGCCCGGGTCAAATGACTGCTAAACCCAAAGAACCTTGGTGTGCAAGTTCTTCGGGGCCTTAAGAAGTTAAAAAATTATGTTGGTCACTATTAAGATGATTAGGGCACTACATTATTCCTATAATCCTAAAAAGTTATATATGTTTAACATTTACATCAGTGAATGCCTATGGATATGCTTAGCTCATGATTTTGATATTTGGAAGTGTAGGGTGTGATTTGTATCATGGGAAATGGGTTCATGATTCAGCTGGACCGTTATACTCAAACAACTCATGCCCTGTCTTGTCACAAATGCAAAACTGCCAAGGAAATGGTAGGCCTGATAAGGACTATGAGTATTGGAAATGGAAACCCACAAAATGTAATCTCCCAAGATTTGACTCCAACAAATTCTTGGAATTGATGAGAGGAAAGACATTAGCTTTCATAGGTGACTCGGTTGCCCGAAATCAGATGGAGTCATTATTATGCATACTTTGGCAGGCAAGTATTTCTTATCTTATCAAACTTGTACTTTTTTTTTACTTCAAAGTTCAAACAAGAAATTTTGCATGCTATTGGTTTCACTTAGGTGGTGTTTATTTTTCTTAAAAAAGATCAAGCCTCTGCCCGTAGACATAAGGCGCTGTTTTTTTTAAAAGAAAAGCTGTTGAAGATTTTTTCCCTCTCTTCTTAGAAGAGGAGAACTTTCCTCTTGTCTCAGTAGACTTATTTGCAGACAGAAAAGGACAAACCATCTATTACTACCTTCCGTCAACTCTCTATCCTCTGGAATCAATTGACAATCTGTTTCTTTACTGACGACGACGAGCCTCTCTGCCAGTGACTGATCTAGTTGCTGACCTCTGGAAAAAAAACATGAGAGGTTTTACTCTTCAGAAACAAACACCACCTTAGTATGATTATTATAATGCCTTGTTTTAGCTTAATTTTGTGAAGTCCTATGCCTTTGTTCTCTGAAAGTAAATTGCAAAGCAAACGACATTTGGCAAAAGTCATATGTGCCTTTGCTTATGGAAGAGAGTCAAGAGACTTTGATGGACTTAAGGGTAAAAAAAACTAAGTTGCCATCTCATAGTTCATATCTTATTCTTAAGTGCCAAAACGATGCACATTGATCGGGTATGTAGTAAAATTTCTTTAGGCTTTAATCAAATATTTGTTTACTACCCACATTCTTGGATGGCCAAGGGGAGTATAGGAAACAGTTGTGGAAGTGGTTAGGCCGTTTACATCACATCATAGCTCAACTCCCCCACGAACTTGCTAAAAGTTGGAAATCCCTTTTTTTGAAAAAAAAAACTATTAGGATTAACAGTTTTATTCTTTGATAAGGATAGGGATTATTGTTTGGTTCATGGGAAGATCAACTATGAGGGAGTTGAACTGTTGAAGTCCATAAGGGTTTGTTTGGGAGGATAGACGCTCACATGGTATTAGTGGCTTGGGAGTTCTTAGCCATCGACGATGTGGCAAGATTTCAGGACGGGATCTTGTAAAAGTATAGTTGGGTCCTAACTCCTAATCAATATAAAAAATACCCTTTAGAATTGATAAATAAAGGAATCTTCTTGTTAGGATCAGCTTTTGTCAACACTTTGTAATCAATCATGTTGAAGCATTATGAAGAGAACATTATTTTTTTTGGGTGAAAAAAGAAATTTTGCATTTTGTTATCAACAAAATTATTTCAGCATCTTAAAACAATACTGCAATGAAGATGAATGGTTTCAGAACTATGATAAGAATGCATATTAAGTTTCAATTTAAGAAGTATTAGGTTTGATCCAAGAATGAAAAGGTATCCTTTTACTTTTCTTTTCAATTTTCAACTCTTTTTTGATCAGAGGAGAAAGCAGATTCTAAGCTTTTGGCATAGTTATATTAGATTTTTTATTTTGATATTGAATGAAACCCTGACTGTGCTAGTAAATATTGATATATTCTTTCATCAAGTGCTTTGAAACAACAACAAACCTGCTAAGTTTATCATCTACAGTTTCACTTAGAGGTGAAAATTTTACCCATTTACTTGTGAACAAGTCAATCGGATTGTGTTTTATCTCAAATGGATCAAGTGGGTTAAGTTAAATGGTAAAGTAAAGGTGGAATGGTGCAAAAATAAATCTAGGTCCGGGTTTGGTTGACCTGCAAAAACAAATCCTTGTATCTAAAGATTTAGATATGACTGAATAATTTTTTTTTGTAATCACATTTAACCCATCACTTATTTATAGTTGTCATTGAAAAAGGAACAAAAAGTGTTTGCAGGTTAACTCAACCTGGCCCCGCTCAACTTGACTCGTAAAATGACCCTTTTCAACTTGAACCTGTTGTGAACATTACCCAACCCACCCATGTAGCCACCTCTAATTGCACTTGTTTATTCCACAATAAATTTATATATTTCTGTTATCATTCTGATATGAATTGCAACTGCTACTAAAAAATTCGTGTGGAATAATGACAGGCTGAAGTTCCAATAAACCGTGGGAATAAAAGGATGCAACGGTATTATTTCAAGTCAACATCCACAACAATTATACGGATATGGTCTTCATGGCTAGTCCACAAGACAAATGAGAAATTCGATTTTGCACCCGAGGGTGTAGACAAGCTACACCTAGATATTCCAGACGAAACTTTTATGGATGTCCTTCCTAGCTTTGATGTTCTTGTACTTTCCTCGGGTCACTGGTTTGCAAAACGGTCCGCCTATATTCTAAATAACGAGATTGTAGGTGGACAGTTATGGTGGCCCGATAATTCCCGGAAGAAGAAAATTGATAGCACTGAAGCATTTGAGATATCTGTAGCAACCATTATGTCTTCACTTGTGACCAACCCAGATTACAAAGGTCTCACAGTGGTTCGTTCATATTCACCTGATCATTATGAAGGTGGAACCTGGAATACGGGCGGGTCATGTACTGGGAAGGTAATCACAAACTTAAGAGCTCTCTCTCTCTATCTCTCCCTCTCGTATTTGTTTTTGTAAAAATACTTTTCTTCACTACTGAGATTCTGAGAAGAATCCTCTTTATATACTCAACCATTAGATGTGGTAAAATCGGCGGGTTGGGTAATATGTCAAAATGAGTAATTTTTTGGTACAAGACAAAACGCTTCGTGATGCTTTGTGGTTGCCTAAAACACCACTAATTGGATTTAAGATTTTTTTCTCACAAATAGTTGGCCTCAAATTGATTACAAAAATGATAAGTAATAATCTAGTTGTCTGAATAAAATGATTTATGAGGTTTTATGTATTAAGAATACACTTTGGAGTTTTGAGACTTTTGACCCGCCCCTTTATCCCATTTGGCCTGTTACCTTTGAAGCAAATCTTCTGAAACCAGTTTGACCCATTAGAGATTTAATGTACTCGAATCAATCCTCCAGTCAGAAGCAAACGACCACCTCTACCCAACATACAAGCTACTTAGCACAGCCTAGAATACTTTAACATGCAGCTTTTTAGCATATAAAACAATTAAAATCTCGGAAACCAAAATATTTATAGAGTATGATAAATTAAAGCATACATATTTTACTAATTTAAATTGGTTCATGGAACCTGGTGGAGATTGATTTGGTTCATAAAATCTGATGATATATTTCAACAGGTAAAACCTGCAGTGGATGGTGAGTTAGTGGAGAGTGGGTTCACAAACACCATGCATGACAAACAAGTATCAGGGTTCAACCGTGGTATAAAGAAAAAGACAAACAAATCTCGGGTTGCATTCATGGACATCACAAAACCCTTCTCTTATCGGCACGATGGTCATCCGGGTCCATATAGGAATCTTGACCCGAATAAGATTACAAAAAGGAGCGCTGACGGGCGGCCCCCACCACAGGATTGTTTACATTGGTGTATGCCGGGTCCAATTGATGTATGGAATGAGTTTTTGATGGAAACCATAAGAAGAGACTTTGAGGCCCAGGATTCATGAGGTTATTGAATTACTCTCTAAACACTCTTACATATTCTACTTTTACAGGGTATAGAGCATAAATCTAGTTGTACCATGTTGTAATAGGCTTGGCTAATATATGAGGTTTATATTTTCGTTGCTTAGTAGATGCTGATACCTGTGTTTTTATAAGTTATATGAGTGTCTGACCCCTTAAATTATATACTACATTGCTTTTCTGATCTGAAATAAAATTATATGATACAGGAAAATAATATATCAGGATATTTATGGATGTCTTGAGCTTGTACATTTTGTTTTTTAATGCCATAGTCGAATATGTTACAATTATTGTTAATATTTTCCTTTTCTTTTTGTGAAAACGATGCAAGTACATCCCCGGTCATAGTCCAGCTTCTGTAAGATGTAGAAGCAGGCAAGCAACATCAATATTATGAACCCACCAAAATACAACCCAAAGCGGGTTCACCAAATCAAACGCCTTGATCATACTAGATCGACATGCTCTTGGTCCTTTCTCGCGCTGCTATGAGTTTTTGTGCATTACAAAGGTTAGTGAGGAAGAATAGCCACTAAGCTTTGGAATCGAAAAGAAATGTGGAGGAGAGTATTGTTTCGTATCATATAATTTCTCCTTGTTGTCGCGCACTTGCACTCTTATCGAATAGGATTCTAGCAACCAGATCTTCTAACCCCGTGAAAGACAAATGACAAAACTAATGTGCTTATTATGATATAAATCCTGAGCTAACTACCTTTTTAACCTTGGTATTCAAGTTTCAAGCATTAGGAGTGTTCAAATTATACTGGCTTGGTACACATCATTACCCCCTCCTTTAGATGATCTTGACACCAATGACCGAGATTAGGGCCTTAGGGGTACTATTTCTCCACCAACTTTGCCCTTTTCTATGTAGGATCTTCAAGAAGCTGACTTCCGTTTAACCAGTCAGTCAACACTAACTCGATTACTACTCTTTATCATATGATCTTGTGTCTATAACACTCTTTAGCTCTTTAAGACTACTGACTAGAAGTCAAGTAACCAATGGAGGTAAAAAGTCATGATGCTTCTTTAAATAGTGATACATGGAATGTAGAATGAATATTAGCTTCAGGAGGTAGTTTTAAGGCGTATGCTATGGTTCCCACATTGTCCACCATTACATAGGGACTATACAACAACAATACCCAATCCATAGGGACTATAGTATTTAAGTAACTGTTAGTATTTGGTTAGGCCTTGCTTCCATGTATGATTTAAGCGCTAGATAAGCCTAATTTGCAATATAGAACCCTCACTCCTACCACGTGATTAATTGCTTATCATATAACTACTGTATCTTATTTTGTGCTTTCTGCATATTGAACTTAAAGTTGTTTTATCAGTGTTGTAAAACTCGGCCTAGGCGGCCGAATACTCGGGGAGTACTCGGAAATCGGCCACCTGCCGAGGCGAGTTGGAGCTACTCGGCCACATTACTCGGATGCGGTCAAAGCCGGTCAAAACTCAATCCTACTCGGTCAACCTAAGTCAAAATATTTTTTTTGAATTTTTCAAAGGCATACGACGCACACAACTTTATTATTTAACCTTATCCATTTCCCCGTTTCCCCGCTTCCGCTATTTATCACGACTATGAAATCAATAGTCTCTCTTCCATTTTTTTCTCACGACTGTGGACTATACGACGCAATTTGATGTTTTTAACAATTATGTTTGTGTTTCT
>JAUEJL010138146.1:0-10922 GCA_032274825.1 Drosophyllum lusitanicum | reverse complement strand
TATTGCTATATATTTAGTTTTTTTAATAAATTCCTTTAGAATTTAGGGTACCCGCCGAGAAACCGATTAATCGCCGCCAACACCGATTAATCGCTTGAAGGTGGTCGACCGCCGACATACCGCTGAGTGATTTTTACAACCTTGGTTTTTTAAGTATTTATAAGGTAGTAAATGACATTATGGCTATATATAGACGTTAGGTAATTTATAAGTATTATGTATTTTTTTTGTGAATTTATGGCTATATATAGACGTTAGCTTTGGGGGGCGCTTTATGCCTTTTAAAATCAAGCACACAACATTGTGTGAGTGTGGTTTTTTCTGGATTTGCTAAACTCAGAGAGTAAAATTTTCTAACTTTAATGAGATTGGACTAGTTCTATCGTCATTTTATTTGTAGTTTCTTTTTTTAAATAATAAACTAACCATGGGGTGCTTCGTCATCCATGCATATTATGATGTATGCTGATAGATTATTTACTAATATCGCCAAATGTTTCTGTCGTCAGGTTTATGTTATTGATTTCGGGCTTGCTAAAAGATATCGTGATCCGGCTACAAGTTGCCATATTCCTTATAAGTATGATCTTTTTTAAATCTTTTTTGAAGTTGTGTTGATAACTCTTGATAGTATGCATTTCTGTTTTAGATATTGTATGGTTCTTATATCTTTCATTGTCTCCTTTAAGTATTACATTGCCACCAGTTCACATTTTTATCACCACCGCTAATGAATAGAAAATCGTGCCAGCTAGGTGCTATGCACTGTTTGACATGATTTATTTGTTTTTTCAGATTAATAGTGGTATGCTTTTCTGGTCTTGGAACTTTTTTTTATTTTTTTATTTTGGTTTGTTTTTATTTCTCAAGGTTGAATATTGTGAAATCATTTCATAGAAGTTACACCGAAATTGCAATTTTATTAACCAAATCGACTTTGATTCGTGAATCTTGAAGAGTCTGGCTGTCTACGTCATTTCTTCTTATATGTTCCAAAAAATTCCTTCTTATACGCACAGGGTTATCATCAATAAATATGAATGTACACACTACAAGTCCTTGATATCTCGTAGTATAGTAAGCGAAAGCTAGTTTGAACACAAAAGCTCAAGAAATAACATCAGATTATCTATACTACATTATCATTTCTTAGGTATCATTTGTTTTGAGTTTGATCCTTATTATTTATTAAATACAGAGCAAACAAAAATTTGACAGGGACTGCACGCTATGCTAGCTGTAATACTCATTTGGGAATTGGTATGCAATCATATACTCATATAACGTCTCCTTGCATTTTGATAATTACTGTGACCACCTCTGTCATAATAATTTTCATATTCAGAACAAAGCCGGCGTGATGACCTGGAGTCTCTTGGCTATGTTTTCTTATACTTTTTGAGAGGGAGGTATGTGCTAATAAAATATTTTTATCCCTTTGGTTGCAAGTTCATAAAAGTTTTGGTGAATCTAGAATATGATCATTGCAAAATGATACGTTTGGTGATTTCATGCAGTGTCTAATATTTTGGATTCTTTTAACAAAATGAATTTGTAATGACATCCTCTTTTTGATATAAAACAATTTGTAAGTTGTCTATTGATGTCCACTTTGAAAAATATGGGCTTGTTGGGTTTTCTTTGCAGTTTGCCATGGCAGGGACTAAGAGGTGCAACAAAGAAGCAAAAATATGACAAAATATGTGAAAAGAAGGTATCAACTCCCATCGAGGTAATTTGCTTTTGTTGAATAATACAGCTTCCTATGCACTTATTAGTCATGCTTGTGCGCGCGCGCGTGTGCGTGCCCCAAAGTGACTTGAGAATTAGGGATTGTGAACCCCTTAGATCGAAAAATGAAGGGTCAAGATCACCCGATCACCTGTGAAAAAAGTATAAATTACATGTGAATTAAGGCTTGCATTACATGGGTAAATTCACATGTGCTTATTTAAATCTTGACTTGTAATGTTTTCAATTTAAGGGCCCATTTTTGTGGTTCTCAAACGAACCCAGCCTATACACACTCGCGCGTGCGCACACACACATATATATAGATATAAATATATAACGGAGAACCTTTTTTTGTACGAGAATTGCGATAACCAATCTTGGCTCTTGATTAAAATAAATCAATGGCAAATAATGTTGGTAGCTAATGACTGGCTCATTAATGACGCATTAAGGAGGGGTATTTTGGGCAGATCAAGTATCACACATTAATGATGGTCCACCTGGATGCAATTCACGGTTGGGAAAAGTATATAAATGACAAAAATACCCCTATTAATGAGTCATTAATGATGTTACAAATAGTTCTTGCAGTTCTAAACAAAAAACAGTTCTCGTTTGAACTTTTCCCTATTCTCTCTCTCTCTCTCTATATATATATATATATATATATATAAAATCCTATTTGAAAACTTCTTAATAACAGTGAGAAAAATTGAGCCATTCATTTCATCAACAGAAAAAGTTAAAAATCGGAAAATTGTCCCTTTTAATTCACTCACGCGCTTTCTATGAGAACAATTTTGCATGTTTTTTACTCTCGAAATTTTAGATTAGAGCTATCTAATAAGTAATTAACGTTTTGATGTAAAAGTATACCACTATACTCAATTTTTGTACTCTTTAACTGGAGATTGGTATTGATATACTTTACGAAAATAATGTAGCTATAGTCACAATACGAAGAAAAGTAGATGTAAACACGTACTTGTCATGCATCTCAATAGTATAATGGAAATAGAAACAGAAGTAGATGTCACGGTTGTATTGCATCTAAAAGTAAGAAGCATATTGATAGCTTTTCAAATAAAAAAAGAAGAATATTGATATTTGAAGTACTACCATTAAGTGGAATTGATGCAACAAAGTAAAATAAGAACTTCAACTAAATTGATGCAAAAAAGTAGAAATAGGTGTACAATAATTACAAATTCAAATAATTGACTCTAATACACGTAAGATACACCTAGACGCAGGAAAACAAAAATAGATGCATTTAAAAAACCTTGATGCAATGCAGGAAAGTAAATGCAAAAACACATGAAGAGTTGCAAAAAAGGTAGCATTAGAAGAATTTTAACAACATAAATGTAATCTTGATGCACCCAAAAAATTACAAGATGCAACTGTAGTATCAATTTTAATACATCATATGTTTTGGGAAATAAACACAAGAAAAAGGGAAATAATTTACACCAAGGTAAAATTGGAGGCATTTAATACAAAGAGCATACACATCATCTAAATCGTCCTCTTCATGAGATCATAAACTGGAAGATGCAATCATTGCTGCAGAAATCTTTTGATTGATATCAATAGATGCAACTAGAGCATCATACCAATCTCATGTGACGAACGGCTTTTATGTATTCAAGTCACTTTAGTGGACCCCCGTGTTTTATATGAAAAGTCTTTTTAAATTGTTTGACAGGTATTATGCAAGTTCCACCATGTGGAGTTTGCATCTTACTTTCAATATTGTCGATCTTTGACATTTGAGCAACGACCTGATTATGGATATCTGAAGCGCCTTTTCAGTGACTTGTTTACCCGGGAAGGTATACAATCTGTCTATGAAATGCCTTTTGTCTTCTTTTTTATTGTGATTTCTAATATGATGTTCTTTCAGGATATGATTTTGATTATGTGTTTGATTGGACTGTCATTAAGCATCAGCAGTCAGGAAAGACAAAGGCACAACATCATTCGACAGTGAGTGTTTCGTTATTAGTATTAAGTTTTTACAACTGTATATTATAGCAATTACATGCTTGAATAAGTTTTCATGAAGGTTCATTGGTAGTTATCTCATTGTATTCACCAATGTTTGATAATGATGCTAGAGTCGACCAGTTCCTGGGATGATCAACAAAGCAATGCCAGTGCATTCAAATAAGCGTCAAGGTACTTCATCTAAATAGGGAATATTATTAAGATACTAATTTATTTTTTTAAATGAAATTTCCGCATGGAAGATTGTGTTAAGATTGTTGGCATGCACTAGAAATCGGTGGGTGGGTGTGTTAGCTGTTAAAAAAAACTAGAAATATTGTAACATGTAATTGGCATGTATTTCTGTTAGGATCAGTTTGGAAATTTCAACCCATTTATGTCAATGGTTGCTTTTTGTTATAATCAGTGTTGTAAAACTCGACCTAGGAGGCCGGAAAATTGGACACCTGCCGAGGCGAGTCGGGGCTACTCAGCCAAATTACTTGGATTCGGTCAAACTTGACCCTACTTGGTCGACAGAAATCAATTTTTTTTAAAATTTTTTCGAAGGCATACGGTACTCCCCGACGACCGCTCAGATTACCGCCTAGCGAGTTTTACAACATTGGTTATGATATGTTACTAATGGTTCGAGCAGGTGACATAAAAAGTTGCAATTAGGGAGACAGGTTGAGTGGGTTAAAAGTACACCATGGCTTAATTAACGGCTTACAAGTTAAACCTCCTATATTGCGCTGTTGAATGTTCAAATAATTTTTTGCTAATAATAGTTCCTAGAAACTGAACATAACATTGCATGAATTTAGTAACTTTGGTAGTCATGGACAACTGAGAGCAAGTGGTATAACAGAAGAGCTAATAGTTTTCTACATATGCGACTTGATATCAACGACAAACTTGAATAGAGAATGAACAGTTCCGTACTATAGTTTGATTTTATTGGTCAAAAGATAATCGAATTAACAAAAATGCTAAATTAATAATGTAGTACACTTACTCATTTTACAGTTATTGAGTACTTTATAGACCTCCAATACGATGACAATTACCCAATCCCATTTACATGGAGACAACATGAATCTGTTTTTGGTTTGAACAGCAATAGAGGTCAAACGATTAAATTAAATCCCCAATAAGACACTGTAAATGTTCTTTAATCATGATAGCAAAACCTTTTTTCCTTTTAACCCTGCTATTGAGTTTGACTGCTGTTCCTTAATTCCAATAGGCCTTTGGCCTGGCGGTATCCAGGGTTTGTTTGTGTGCCTGTGTGTGATTTGCCATTAAAAAAGGCTTTTTAAATATCATCTATACACGTGTCAACATTTTAAAACTTCTGTAAACGTATGTGTTACATTGGAGTGTGTGTTTGTGTGTTTGCCATACAAAAAAATGTTCTAAATATCATGTCAACAGACTCAACACGTATCAACTTTGTAACACTTGGCTAAACAAATCTTTTGTATTGGACCCAAGATGTTGGTTAATTTGGAATCTTTGTACCAGTATTGCAAGATTTATTGAGATCAAAATAACCACCTTAGTTTCATTAACATACTTGTAGGGATGATTTTACAATTTGCTCTTTGCTTCTTCTGTTTAGATTTCCATGACTAAGTCCTACATTAAAAAAAAAAAAATTCATTAAGTTTAAGAGTCCGGAGATTTAATCATGTAAAAATAAAGTCATGTGACTTGTATGTGGACACGGCAAAAGTCCATAGTGTTTTTAAAAAAATGTAGGACTTAGTCATGCAAAACAGGACCGTTTCATTTAGTTTTAAAAATTTTTAGGATTTAGTAAGGGAAGAAAAGGACATTTTTGTTAATAATAAGCTCCGGGGACTTTATTATTAAGTTTAAGTAGTTAAGGGATTTAAGTATGCAAAAATAAAGTCTAGGGACTTTATCTGATTCAGTAAAAGTCCATAGGTTTTGTTTTTATTGGCAATTGCCCTTTACATTTATATAGTTATGGTGCATTAATTTTTTTATTGGTCAAGATTGTATACGAGGAGATCAATCGCGATGAAACTGCCACTCGTCCATTTCTAACTGGTATATTCTATCCAGCTAGGGTTTGTAAAAGAACTTTCCAAATATATTAGAAGTCTAGTGATTTAATGCATACACATGAAACTGAATTAAATGTTTCAGGGAAAGTGTTGGTCACAGTTAAGATTAGTAATGATCATGATTCATACGTGTGCAAGCAGGTCATTTTAGTTTAAAAATATGAACAGGGTTGGAAACTTTGCATTTAGTGTTAAACTTCCCAAAACGGACCGACATAAGTTAGAATTGTATATATATTTACTTATTTTTACCTGAGATATGGTTGACTTCTGACCTATGTTCTCTTGATGCATAATGACAGTAACTTGTATATTTTATATAATATATTATTTTGATTTGCTTTACACAACTCACAACTGTTTTAGGTGGTAATGATGATTCCTACCAAGTTGGAGCAACAGAACGAAGAAAATCAAGCAACGTGGCTCGCCCTGACATCCGTAACAATAAATCCAGAGCACCATATGAACTTAATGACAATATTGAAACAGCAAAAGTTGATGGTGGCTCAAGTAGTTGGGTGCGATCGTTGCACCGCGTTTCTTCAGCCAAGTAATCGGTAACGAGATTTTTACTTCTATCAGGAATTGCTTCTCCTCAGGAGTGCACATGTAATGTCTTAAGGTGATTACAAAGCACAATATGTTGGTGACATAAGTAGGTCACTCTATGGATAATGTTGTATAGCTTTTTACAATTCTCTACTTAAAATAGATAATATGTTTCCTTTGTATTGGCATTTGATTGATATATTAAGGACCAAGTTTCTTTTTTTTTTCTTTCTTAAATGTTATTTTATTTTTATATATTTAAGTTAGAGTTTCTTGATGTTTATTATCTCAGTTTTAACATAGGTACCAGAGTTCTTCCGAATGTGTATCCCATGACCTGTATCAGGTCCTTCAGATGCATACCGTTTTTCAGGTATTAGAAGCTCTGATGGAGTCTTTGTGTATGATTTTGTTGCTTTTGATTTCTTCTTTTATTTTTCTTTCAATTTTTGTATGTACAGATTCTTGTATAAATGGAGTCTTGAAGTACAATACGGTAAAGCTGGTCAACATCATACTTTGGTACGAGTTTGTGGATCATTATGAGATCCTGTTGCTGCTTTTCGGAAAAATATTATAAGATATCGTTGCTTGTCATCATTACGTGTTTGGAGCTAATCTCGTGGGAGGTCCCAAGGTGATTATGCTTATGTGTTCACATTTTGCTAATTAGTGATTTGGATAACTTCAGACATGTTTCATGACAAATTAGCGATATGATCATTTGATTTATTGCAGTTGCAAATTTTACTGATCTATTTTGAATTAAGTGGCAGCGATGGAGAAATCGGGATAATTTTATTGGAAAATAATGCTTGAAGAGGACCTACCGCTACCCTTCTAAATCATTCTGACAAACCTGATGCCAAGAGTTCCAAGAATCTATGGGAATTTGCACAGAATAATCTCTGGTACATGCTATCTTTAATAAGAGAGGTGGCAAAAATGGGTGGTTTGAAAAAAGGGTCAAAATGTGTAGTTCTTTTGTTCGGGTCCGAATGGTTTATATCGGGTAGACTTAAAAACACTTTTGGTCCAAACTTCTTATGTTTTAGAAGCAGTGTTGTAAAACTCGGCCTTCTCGGCCAAGTAATCACCGATTAGTCGGCAATCGGTACATGACCGAGGCGGGTTGATGATAATCAGGCAAAGATTTCAGAATCGTTCAACATCGGTCAAAATCGCCGAGTAATCGGTCAAAATCAGGCAAATCGGTCTAGGCAGTAACTCACATGTTCGTTTCTCTTTCAAAGGTTAATTGTTGCTTGGAATTTCACTCTTACGCTCATGCTTACTTCCTGCGATCGTCGGAGTTCTCTCTGTTTCTGTAAAAAATCCTTTACAACCAGGAATGAGTAGGCGACGAGCAGCGCGGAACTTGAAAACGTGAAGTAGAACTGTGGAGAGAAGCAAGGAGATGGCGTAATTATTACTTCTCAACCCTAATCTGCTTTATCTTTGTTTATATGCGTAGATGTTACGATCTCCACCCTTCAAGTTAAATTCTGCACTACACTTTAATTATTTCAGCTACCAAACCCAAACATTGACGAATTATTTAATTTATCTAGGTGTTACACTCACATAAATATTCGAATTTTCCATTAAAAGTTCCAATTTGAATACTTTCCCGCCTAGGCATGTTACTCACTACATCTTAGTCGGCCCCTCGACTATTGCCTAGCAAGTTTTACAACCTTGTTTAGAGGTAGGATTTTTGAGTGACTTTTGACACGACGTCTGACTAATATGGTCCGTTTTCTCTCAATTCGTTTTTTGTTATTACTGTTTTCTTAGTGATATAGAACATTATAAACCCATTAGTATGTAAATGAAGAAATTTCCACTTTTACTATTTGCATGATTACTGTAACCTTGTCTCAGTAATTGGGTTAGCCAACAGAAGAATTACTTGTAGTCTGGGAATTTTAGCCATGGAAGTGATAAATTCAAACAATGTAATGAGTTTTAGGTCAACAAGAAAAAAACTTAATCTTGCCGCAGCGGAGTATGTGAGGTAAGATGTACACAATTATACTTTTATCCATAAGTAGAGAAATTGATTTCCGAGAGATCTCAATAGTGAAAGAGAATAAAAATGAATGAAATAAAATAATAGGAAACGAAAATAGAAATAAAATAAATTAAAGTGATATAAAATAAAAGAAAAATCGAAAGAAAAGAAGAAAAATTGTGTGTGAGGGGAGGTGATTCATACACAACAAAAATGGTTATACATAACTGTATGTATCAACTTTTACCATGTGCGTTAACCGATTGTATCTTGCATATGATTAAAAACTATTGCATGGGTCAGCTCTAATGTGTGTGTGTATTACTAGAAATAGTATAGTTTATTAAGTTACAAAATGAAGATACTAAGAATACTGCTTAAGAATAGAAGTTGATAAGAATATAGATGATATTTCTCCACTTAATATGAAAGGGTCTTTCTATTTGATTTATGTACATATGCAACGGGTTTTAGGTAATGTTTAGACATTGGAATATAGTTGAGAACATGGAAGTCAATGTTTCTTTGTAGCATTAAAATATGTTGTATACCCTTGAAATTATAAATGCAAGTATAATGGGTATTTACTGTACAGGGTGGGATGACTGTTCTTGCCTAAAGGCCACAATGCTCCCCCCTCCATGTTTTGACCCTCGACCTTAAACGGGCGCGCGGGCGCACACACACACGCATTCTCTCTCTCTCTCTCTCACACACACACACACACACACATCTTACACACATTAATATATTTATAATATAAAAGTAGGTTAAAGGTAAGAGTTGAAAACATAGAAATTTTTAGGTTAAATAAGATGAGTTAAATAATAATAATAATAATAATAATAATATTATTATTATTATTATTATTATTATTATTATTATTATTATTATTATTATTTTGGTTGGGGTGGGGGGTTGAGTGTGTGGCTAAAATTAAACATATTTATAGTATGTTTCACGAGGGCATATTGGTCATGTCACATTGGAGTTTTGATAAGAATTTAGTAATGTTATTTTTAGAGTAAATTACATTTTTATTTCTTGCAATTTAGCCAAAATTAAACATATTTATATACCAATTTATTCAATTTTCATTGTTATACTTGATGCGTTTTTGATAGATTTTGATCAACATTTAATACTATCCCAAACATCCGCCTTCCACCACTATTCACCACCATGATCACCACTAGAAACAACCATTTAACCAAGTTTTCTGAAAAACACAATAAGGGCAATAACCTAAACACTTGCAAGCAAAAACACATGTTAACATAGAACCAAGGTTCTAAATAACAAGAGGCGTGGCGTGGCGGCAATGTCAAGCCTCAAAGCCTTGACGAGGTCATGGCGTTTTACAAGGCGCGACTTAAGGAGGCGATTTTGTATATAAATTATAATTACGTATATAAAATTATACAAAAATATAAGAAACACATAATTATAGGTTTTTAACGTAGTTCATCAATTTTTTTCTTTGTTTTTTGTGTATCTAACAATTCTTATAACTGAATAACTATATATATTCGGCTTATATGGCTCAATATCTTTAACATGCTTAAAATCCACAGATTATAACAGGTAAAGATATGTCAAGCTAGACTTTAGCGTACGCCAAGCCTTGAACCATGTCATTGCGTCATGGTTAAGCCTCAAGCCTTGACGAAGCCAAGACGAGCTTTTTAGAACCATGCATAGAACACAAACACATCACATTGTCAGGCTATGGCACAATCAAAACGAATTGGAACATACATGTGGACATGATTTTGGAACATACATCAAAATGTATACAAACATGTGATCCATATAGATGACACATGCAGGATACACACTTACAATGAGAACACAAACAAACCCCAACCATACCCACTGACGGATATGCAATCTAAACCTAGCTTGCAAAAAAAGGATGCACAAAGCCTCTAAATCTAAACCTTGACTATAAGACACACATGTGCGCGCGCACACACACATAATGATAACCACAAAAGCCTTGGATCTAAATTAATGAAACATGAGAAAAACAAGATTACGATATGATAATGAAGAGGGTTGGCCCATTGGTGTTTTATAATGGTTGGCGAGGTCAGAAATGAACATTAGAGTTTGTGATGGAGGCTAGCGACGGGATGAGGTCGGTTAGAGCATTCGCTAACCTCACATCCCACTTTACTGTTATGTCAGCTTTTCACGCCATATCACCAAATTCTAGTATTCATCCTATATGTAATACCCGCAATTTAAAAAGTATTTATGTGAATATTTATTGTGACTTTAATAATTATATTTTTGGATGAGTGGGAATTTATTAAGTTGTTGGACATATGGATATATATATATATATATGTGTGTGTGTGTGTGTGTGGATATATTAATCCAATAAGAAGTTTTAATCGTAAATGTGGGTTTGAGATGTTGAAGTGGGCTTAGGCCCACAAGAGATGTGTATTGAGGGTATAAATAGAAGTTTAGGGCACAGCCCCCAACATTCTCCATCAAATCACTGTTCCATTGAAAGAGAGAAAGTGTGT
>JAUEJL010138135.1:0-10922 GCA_032274825.1 Drosophyllum lusitanicum | reverse complement strand
TTATAAAAGCTTAATAAGGGTATATATATATATATATATATATATAATATTTATAAGTTAAGCTGAACAAATAAGATATTATGAAAGCTTAATAAGACTATATATGATATTTATAAGTTTAATTGACAAATAAGATATTTTAATATTTTAATAAGGGTATATATGAAATTAACCTTTTATAATATCTCAAAACCAATTAACTCAACTCAAACAACTCGACCAAACAACACTCTTAGGTGGTTGTAGGATGGTAGAATTACATTCAAATTTCAATTCCTAATGACACAATTACTCATGATAGTTAATGAATTAAATCAAATTTGAATTCTTTCACGGATTTTTTTAGACAAGGATGAATATATTTTTTATACCAAAACTATAAGTTATATATATTTATCCATAAATATTTAATTAAGATTTTCATGCTCAAAGTGCCATGACCAACAGGATAAGTGAATTGACTCTGCCATACATGCAAACAGAAACAGACGACAGTCAAAGGACAAGGAGGGTTGGCACTTGGCAGATTGTATACCCAAAGTAATTTTAAAACAATTATTATTATTATTATTATAGGAGGGTTTACTATTTTTTTAAATGAAATATGATATATTTATAATAGGATTTGAAGTGTTAACTTTAAAAATAAAGAAACATCTTAAATACATCTTAATATCGTTAGAATGAAACCTTTAATATTTATTCTCATACAGATCAAGTCGAATAAAATGTGGAAAGAAAAAATTAATATGTTACATATGTTAATTAATCTTTAAGTAGATAAAGAGAATAAAATAGAAGTAGGTAAAAGTTCAAACAAAAATTGTTTTTCGTACGAGAACCGCTAGAACCAATCTTAGCCATCCAATTCCCCCTCTTTCAATTGGATTGCCCCACACATGAATTCCTTACATGCACCCTGCCACACTCAATCCCCCCACGCTATTCATCCATGAATTCCATTATCCAAAATGAACGACCAAGATTGGTCATCGCAGTTCTCGTATGAAAAACAGTTCTCGTTTAAACCTTCCCAATAGAAGTAAATACAATTAGTTTTTTTTACTATTAATTAGGAACCCAAGTCCCCAACTAGCATTTGTGATTTGTCTAGGAAATACCATCTTCAGTCTTGAATTTCAAACTCTTCTAACTTTCAGAATTTTGACTTTTTTGAAAAAAATAGACTTCAAGTTTATGACGTTTTATTAAGTTTTTTTCCCTTAAAAAAACGATACTATTATTTGAATTATTTTAGAAAGAATGTTTAATATAGTCCATAATTAATTTATAGTTCTAAAAGACTAATTTTAGCCTTTAGATCAATGACATCAATAGTTCAGATTAAATTTTAAAAATTTGGACGGAGTGACATTTTCTTAATTTTTCGTAATTCACATGTGATGATTTTACAAATCACATGTGATTGTATACTGAATCAGCTGTGATTGAATATTAAAATTTTAGGACTATATTTTTTAAATGGACTTTATTAAACACAACTTATTACAGATATATTACATTAATCAAGTACAGTTTAATATACGTTACACACTCATATATATCACATCTCCGGTGTTAAATTAGATTATCAAAATGTAAGGCCCTAATTTGGCTATAAAACTACTCATAAATTTGTGCAACTTGAAACCTTTTTGTGTAAAATTAATTTCGGAAGCGTAAAATATGAAAAATTAAACTACTTTCATATGTCAAATATGTATATGTAATTTGAAGATATTTAGTAAAATATTGGCGAACAACTGACATTCTTTATTTGGTATAAAAAGTTGCACACAACCTCGAGTACATTCACCAAGAGCTTTTTCCTGAAAAATACAAATTAACTATCATGAGTAAATAGCCCCGTGGGTAGCTCTAAACAAATACATACAAATAATGATTACATTCTAGTACAACTTTATTTTCTCAATATTTTCCGTAATTTATCACTATGTTTGTATAATGGCTGTGTCTATCCGTATCTATTCAATAACTGTATCTATAATTGCCGTATCAATAAACGTATTTATATCCGTACAACTATAACCGTATCCTTATAATATTTGTATCTATACAATTGTAACTGTATTTATATAAATATTGTATCTGTATATTTTTATATGTATAACTGTAAGTATATCTGTATGAATACCGTAACTGTACATCCGTATCTGTAAAACTATAATTGTATCTGTATGAATATTGTATCAATATATCCGTATATGTATAATTGTTAGTATATATGTATCCATAGAGATCCAACAAGATTTACCGGATCTCAATAATTGTATCAATTAATTATAGGTAATATTAATCTTTAATATAATCTCATTTATCTCTTAATAACTCTACGCTTTCATAATAACTCTTTCTTTTTAATTAGCAATCGTACCATACTTTGATTGTCTTTTTGTAACTTACTACTTAGATAATACTGTATAATTCCTTACAACTCTTTATTCTTATAACATTATATTCCTTTATCAATACTTAGGTTATTAGTCATCCATACTTTCTCCGTAACCATATTTACTCTTTTACATCTTAAATCATTTCATATACCACTTGTGCCTTTTTCTTAAACATATTTTATTTTGTGGATCACATACTATATTTTCAATGTATTCAAGATAGTGTATTACTTTTCATTTTAACTTTGGGCATATCACTGGTTATTTCTTTTTAGGATAAATTGTATTAAAACATAATAAACTTTGTCTTAGTTACCATTATATACAACCAACTTTATTTTCTTCAAAATAATACAACCAAACTTTATAATTCTCACATTGTATACAACTTCTTATATACTGTGGAAGTTATGTCAAAACTCATTGTATACAATGATAATAAAAAAACAGACATATAAAAAAGTTGTTTGCATACAATGAGAGGATTATGAAAGTTAATTATATTATTTTAAAAAAATTTAAGTTAGTTGTATATAATGGTAACTAATATAAAATTCATCATATTTTCATGCAATTTGCCTTTCTTTTTAAGCTATGCATGCTATTTTATTTCAAATCTCATATCTATAGAGGTATTATCATACAATATATCATTGTAATAGTTTATGTTTTAATTTTTTCTTTTTTAGCCTAAATAGTAGTTGTATTTTTTACTTTTAAATTAATTTAGTAGGTGTAGTTTAGTTTTTTATTAATTGGTTGTAATTTTTAATCAATTAATTAAGTATTTTTTATTTTAATTATTTGTACATATTTCTAATTTTTTTTAATTAAAAAAGGTTAGTGAGATGGTAAGGTAGAAAGATAATCAATACATAAGTTTCATTGGGATAGAAATTAGATAAAAGGGTAAACAGATAAAAGCTTACGTGATCCCGATGTACGTGATAACTGGAGTATTGGGATGAAAACCATGAACTCTCTTCACCCTAAGTGTGTAACTTATATTGAAAACTGTAATAAATTAATGTAAAATGTTAGAAATATAAGAAGAAGATGATAAGAATAGCCGCATCCTAATAAGTTGATGATGTGGTATGCTTAAAAGAAGGTACTATTTTTTTTAATGGCTAAACACAAACTCTTAAACATAACCTAATTCTACACTATTTTGTTCACTATGAGACTTAAACCTACAAACTTGTGAGACACCGAAAACACATGATACCGCTAAAGTATAAACCATTTGATAAAGAAGGTATTAAATGCCCATAAGTTAAGGTGAGGTGAGGTGAGATGACTAATCTGTGGTCACAAAATCTTTTGCATGGCAGTGTTGATTTTACCTTCCTGCTTCCATAATCAACAGTTTCTGTGAGTTCATGAATGGTGCGTTTGTGAGGCTACATAAATGATCCTAATCGATCCCATTAATTCATTTTAGTTCTGCATTTTTGTCCGACTTAATTTATAAGTTCGGTTCGGTTTAATCGGAATCATAAATCGAATCATTAATTTGGTTTTACGCCATCTGTTTTGAGTTAATAATTACTAATTAGTAAAACCGATTAAGGAACTTAAAAGGGTTTTTTCCTCTTTTAGACAAAACAGGTGGACCAACCGTCCAACCGTTTTTAAGAAATAAACATTCTCTTCTAAACTTTCATAACTTTCTGGTCTGCTTCACTCATAGATCTCATCCACTTCTCTCGTTGATCTCACCTTAATGGTCTTTGATCTCATATCTTTCACTCATCGTGGTCGTCTATCTTAGTATGCCGTTTCAATCTAGTTGTACATTGATTTGCGTGCATGATTTCGATATTATCTTGCCTCATCGTTGACTTGCTCTTTAGGAATGTTTACGATTTCCTTTTGTTTGTCCAAAGAATGCTATTGTTTGCTCGATTTCAATCTTAAAGCTTTTCTCAATGACTCGATTTGATCTAATGCTAGTGTTTCTATTCTGTCTTTGATTTTAAGGGTCAAATTATTTTTTAAGTTACGTAGGAAACGATTAGAGTTATTGCCTCGCGCGTTGTTTTTCTGGTTTAGGGTAAAAGAAAAATCTCTTCTTTTTAGTTGTTATAATAACAATCTGATCTGATTTACAAAAAGGGTTTTTTACCACCTCTTTATATAAGAGGTAGAAAACAAATAAGATGTGTTTTGTCTAAAAAACAAACATCACCATATTAGCGAAAACCAATCCGTTTTTATCAGATTGTTTGGAGACCGGCCAGTTCGACTTCAGGCCAGAATTGAGACTGCGTTGGGCTGTTTGGGGATTGAAATGGATTAACATACCCAGACCGCTAGTTCAGACCGTAACAGGGACCGGCCCGTCTGAAACCGGTCCGACTTTGACTAATAAACTTGAACCGATTTGGACCTAGCTACTCTTTTTGTGTCTTTAGCCTTTACTTTTTTTAATCAGGTGAGGTGGAATATTTGGTGAATTGGGCTTTTATTACTAACGAAGGTTTGAACCATGTGACACAAATAGGCCCAAATTGCAAATACAACTTCTATTCTTGCTTCATTGCTTGCATCTTTTTACGGTTTATTCATATCTTCTAAAATTAATAAAAATAAAATATATTAGATAATTCTAACTATTAATTTTAATTATCAATTCTGAATATCAAAATATAACATATAAATTAATAGCTAAATCTATTATAAAAAATATTTTACTTTACAAATGAATTTATAATTAAATGTAAGAAACACATAACATAAATTACATGTTCATTTCTTATATAAAATCCGTTTTTCTTATGGCAAACCCACTTCGACTTTATATGCTTATCACTTTAATTAATAGTCATAAGACTTTATTTCCTTCAAATCAAGTATCAACTGCAAAACATTTTTTATTTGTTAATTTAAAGTTTTTATACTTGGGTCAATAATGGTTTAACTATTAAAATTTTACTTCAGTTTCGATTTAATCATCAAAGTTTTTTTTTCAAACAGTTTTACCATAAAGTTTGAATTTATATTTATTTAATCCTCAAAGTTACACTTTTGTTTTTGTTTAAACCTTAAAGTTTTTTCCCAGACGATTTAACCCTTAAATTTTTGTTAAAAAATGATTTAACCCTCTAAGTTTTGTTAAATTTTTAATAAAAAGTGAAATGCATAATAAGTAGAGAGGGTAAAATCGAAAATCATACAAAACATAAGTGATTAATCGGTTTTTTTAACAAAACTTCAAGGTTTAAATAATTTGAAAAAAAGTTTGAGGTTTAAATCATAACAAATTCAAACTTTATGGTAATTTCGTTTAGAAAAAAACTTTGATGGTTAAACTGAAATTGAACGAAAACTTTGATGATTAAACAATTATTGACCCTTTATACTTTATGCTTTGTATGGTTTATAAAGTATATGATCATTTCCTTTTTTATACTTGGACAAATTATACTATACGGTAAACTTTGTTTAAAATATCACTGTATATAAATAAGGTAGTGATTCGTACACAACAAAATTATATATACACAATAACTTTATGCATTATCAACTTGTATCATGTGCTGTTAACTATTTGTACTTGTTGTGTATAAACAAATTATGTTGTGTACAAATAAACTCCAACATAATCATATAAATAACTCTAGTGTTTCTATATTAATACAACAAATTTTTTTATATGCAAGTTGACATACAATCAGTAGGCGGTTACAACCCCTAACCCAACTCCGAAAACTAGCCAGGGCTGTCAAAAAAAAATACTCGAACCGAATTAAGCTAAATAGAGTCGGGTTTAATAGGGTCTCGAGGTCTAAATCGAGTTATTTGGGTTAAACCTTACAAACCCGAAAAGTAATTAAGGTCGGGTTTTAAGTTATTGTGCTGCTTTTCCAAACAGTTAATGGTTTACAACTGTAAGTCGGTACTCCCATTAGCTCTAGTGCAAACTTTGCTCTAGCTTACTCAAACACGTTAGGCAAAAATCAACAGCTTTGTTTTCTTGTCAAATATTAATAGGTCTTTGGCATAAGATCGAATGCTATCATATCTTCAACCCATATATAGACCCTTGAAGATAAATCCGTCTATCAGAACACTCATGGATATAAAAAACATATAATTTTAGTTCTTATAAATCCCTTGAAATTTGACTCCTTGTATTTTAAGCGAAAATATTTTTAATAGACAAAGGATATAAATTAAAAAAAATCATATCAAACTAGTGAGTATATTCTCTTAAAATTAACACCCATATTGATATATATACTTTCTATAAAAATTATGAGTTTTTTCTACTTAAATGTTGTACATGTGCAGCCCAACACTACGATCATATTACAAAAGTGTATGTGTGCAAACAAAATACCAACACAAATTACACTATACATGCCAATAACATAACTATGATTTGGATACAACATCAGTCACATTTTTTGGTCTATTTGCTGAAAAGTTGCACATGTGAAGCACAATGGTAGTCGTTTCCTATCGGTGAAAGTGATGGTGGTCGGTGATGACAGGAATTAAAACGGTGTGGTCGCTAGTGACGATAATAGTGGTGTTGAATGGAGAGAAAAAAATCACAAATTTTAAATATAAACATTTGTCAAGAGCCTATCGTGCGCCAAAATTAGGGTTTTCCTAATTTGTACCTTTAATGAAAATTCTTAATTAATAGACGCACAGATGAGTTGGTTTGTCATTTGTCTTACAACCTTGAGGTCAAGTGTTCTAAAACCCTTGCCCTCGTTTTTGCCTTTATCCGCCAATTTCTTTTTCTTTTTTTAATTTCCTTTATTATCATGTTATTTCAATTACGTGCTTTATTTTTTATTAATAAGAAGTTCCTTTTTTTAAACTTTTTTTGTCCTTTCACATGATATTTTTTTGTTTGTATACTTTTAACACATCTTATAATTTATAACATATATACAATTCGTACAAAGTTATCCCGTGCCTATTATTGTTTTCTAATGGATACGCCGCTTAAATAATATATATATTAGGTATCACGTACTGTTTTTTATATTTGATTTGACAGAGATGGTTTAAGCCATTTTCCTTTAGCCCCAAGGTGTGAGGTTCGAATTATTATTATTATTCTTCTATGTTCACCTACAAAACTTTTATTTCTTTGTTCTCCTTATTTTCTTCTTCTTATTATTATTCTCCTCAAATTATTAATAAAGAAAAGAGAAAAACAATTTACTAGCTAAAAATTCAACTCTTATCTAGAAAATATGTAATTAATCTACAAATCAATAATAATGTAATAATAAAGTAGAAAATTAATTTTTTGGGCTGACTTTTTTTTTACATAAATTTGTTAATAGATGTGCATTGACGTTTCTTATAGACATATTGTATATTCTTTTTCCCTCAAAAAAATTTAACATTTACATCCGTAGCAATACACACAATTTCTAAACTCGTTTAGAACAAACTTGACCATTTTACCTTGTTCATTTTAAAGAAAAGGAAATCATTTACAAAAATAAATAGAAGGTTTATAGTGACATGGATCACAAGCCCAAAGTAAACTGGCCAATTTGAGGTATTAGTTTATACTTAATTCATAGCGGACTAATTTTAGCCTTTAGATCAATTGCATCAATTGTCCAGATTTTATTTTAAAATTTTGGGTTGAGTGACATTTTCGTAATTCACATGTGATTGTATACTGAATCACCTATGATTGAATATTAAAATTTAGGACTACATTTTTTACGTGGACTTTATTAAACACAACTCATTATAATCTATCTCCCGAACAAAATTTGTTATGATAAACTATTTTTAAGTCAAAAATATTGAAAATATGTATTGGTCATACGTATTTATACACTTAATTAGATGTGATATATATATATATATATATATATATATATAATTATATATATATGTGTGTGTGTGTGTGTGTGTGGCCTACTCCGGCCAGTTGTGCAGGTGGGTGAAGACAATGATAAACTCGTGGATTTTGTCAAAGAGACGGTTGGGGAAATTGCTGAATTGCAAGATCCCCATTTATGTTCCCCACATTTTTATACCTTTGCATTCATTATTAATCTAAAATCTGTGTATTTTCATTATATAGATAATACATATAGCTGTTAATTGTACTGCAAGTGGCCGTTATTTAAGCCTATATAAATGCAGCATCAAACATTCATCTTCTCATCATAACTTGAATTGATATCAATATGGCGTTTTCTTCTTCTTCTAAATTCTTTCTTCTTGTTGTTGTTGGTATACTTATGGTTTGTACCTCAACTGCTAGGAAATTGGCTTCCAGTTCCGAGCGGTCTTTTCGGGATGAAAAGACATTCTATGGCGGTGGGCTTGGAGCTGGAGGTGGTGGTGGTGGAGGATTTGGTGGAGGTGGTGGACTAGGTGCTGGTGCTGGTGCGGGTGGTGGATTAGGAGGTGGTTCAGGATTGGGAGGTGGTGGTGGTGGAGGAGGGTTTGGTGGAGGTGGTGGTGGAGGATTGGGTGGTGGGTCTGGATTTGGAGGAGGAGCTGGTGGTGGGTCTGGAATTGGAGGAGCAGGTGGTGGTGGTGGGTTTGGCGGTGGTGGGGGAGGAGGAGGTGGGCTTGGTGGGCTTGGTGGACTTGGTGGAGGATTTGGAGGTGGTTCAGGTGGAGGTTTTGGAGGTGGACTGCCTTGAGTGGATGCATATATCGCAAATTTGCAATGACATGCATAAGTGTAATAAGTTACAATTTGCATGGCGCGCATGGTTGTGAGTGTTGATTGGTGCTTAATTAATTCTATGTTTTCATATTAATTTAATAATTGAAACCATAAGTAAACGATGGTTTTAGTTATATTATGTTGTAATAAAAGAATTGGTCTTTGTATATGTTTATATATATATGATTACTTGTGATGCATGTAAAATAATTAAGGACCTTCTATATCTATAAAAAAAGAATAATTAACTCAAAATAAATCGTTCAAATTGAGATATAATTGTTTAATTATATAGCAAATACTAATTTTTAATAATTAATCATTATAATTATATATATATAGATTTGGAGTTTTGATTGTTACATAAATATACTACCCAAGAATCAAAGTATTTCAATAAAAAACATGTACCATTAATATTTAATAGTACAAATCCATAACTAATTAGTCTCTAACAAACCAAATGGCTTTTACTCGGCGGTACCCGGTAGTCTTGGATTAAAAAACGACGTATAGTTCTAATAGATATAATTTATTGGGTGTGTACATTCTGCTATTAATAAAAATTTATTCTAAAAAAAGGAAAAACTAAACCCCTCTTATCTTGAAAATATAAAAGAAGCTAGTTAATTTGATCTGAAAAGGAATTCAAATTCACAAACAAGATTTAGCAATGTCTTGATTTTTGTTTTGTTTTTTACTTTTATTCCTGGCTCTATAAATTAAGGGGTATGTAAAAGGTAGGATAAAATGCCTGAAAATGTAGGGGTAAAATGAGGATAAAATTAAGATCATAAGTTCCTATATGTGTAATGGATATATAGCTTGATTGATTGATGAATAAACAAGGAGTTAGTTTGTTACTATTTTTTTTATTATATAGAAATGATCATAGCTCGCTAGGTTCACATAAATTTATAAGAGATCAATGGAGTGTAAGCAAACATGATGAAATTATTCATATGTCTTATAACTTAGTCAGGTTCCAAACATATGTGGCATGCATGATTGAGCTTCAATTCTTGAATCCAAGCTAATTAGCCTAGGTGGATGGATGATGTGTCAACATATTAGGAGTTTGGATTTGAAGATAATTTATATTCTCACCCAATTATGAGCTTCATTAACTATTAGTGTATTAAGTATTTTTTTCGGTTATGTGTTAGTGTATTAAGTATTTTTTCGGTTATATATTCGTAGAGTTATGCAATTCTATTAGTGCATTAAGTTTTTTTTTTGGTTATGTGTTAGTGTATTAAGTATTCTTTTCGGTTATGTCTTAGTAGAGTTATGCTATTCAATTTGTGTATTAAGTATTTTTTCGGTTATGACTTAACATATATTATGCTATTCTTTTCGGTTATGTCTTAGTAAAGTTATTCTATTCAATTAGTATATTAAGTATTTTTTTCGGTTATGTCTAGAGCTATGTTATTCATTTAGTGTATTAAGTATTTTTCCGGTTATGTCTTAACATATATTATGCAATTAGTGTATTAAATATTATTTTCGGTTATGCCTTAGAATTTATTAGGAAAAGTAAATGAGGGTAGTACTACATTTGAGCTCCCATCTAAATAGTACTACATTTGAGCTCCAACTAAAAGTTTATAAATTCCAAAACTTCCTTCTTTCTCTTTACTTTAGTTTACGCATATTGCACCGTTTACACATTTGTTAATTTGTTCTAAGATAATGACCTCCAAATATCATTTGTTAAGTGAGGTAAATCCCGAGGCCGGTGGGTGGAAAATTCAGGTTCGTGTTGTTCGGTTGTGGGAGCAGCATGTCTATATGAAACCTTCGGAAGCATATTGTATCGAAATGGTGTTGATGGA
>JAUEJL010138134.1:0-23127 GCA_032274825.1 Drosophyllum lusitanicum | reverse complement strand
CGAGAACTGTGAGAACTATTTTTAACGCCATTAACGACTATTAGATATTTTGGTAATTTATATATTTAACCAATGTAAACTGTTTTTCATATGAGAATTGCGAAAACCAATTTTGGTTATTCAAGTGGTAAGTGGAATTCATAGATGAAGAGCGTGTGGGGATTGAGTGTGGCAAGGTGCATGTAAGGAATTCATGGGTGGACAATACAATTGAAGGAGGGGGAATTGAACTGCTAAGATTGGTTCTCGCGGTTCTTGTACGAAAAATAATTTTCGTTTAAACTTTTTCCAAATATGGATTACTTTTTCAAACATTAAGTTCAATAAAATATAATTGCCTTTTAAAAGAAAAAAAGAAGTGTAAAGTGGTTGATAACTTTGGTTACAATGTGGCAAAAGTCAACATAACCATTTTGTCCCCTTTAAACCTACCAAAGTAGAAACATTGGTAGCGCGATTGGTGTTAAACTGTTAATATTTGGACATATTATATTTTCAGTATTAGCTTTTCTTTTTAATGTGGCATTGCATAAGTTCTAGGAAGAGTATTTTTATGTCAAATTTATATTTTTTAATAATGAGATAGCAACATGTAATTAGACACATAAAATGTTGTAGTTATGAAAAGAGGGAGTTACACGAAACAAGGAAAAATTGCATTATAAAATCAACTATTGTTACTAAATTAGGACATTTGACCCGGCAGTATGAGACGTTTAAGGTGATTTTTATGTTATGGTGACACATATCAAACAAATAGCTATTGGTTAGAGAAAAGTTGGTGATTATCCGGCCACTTACCTAATCTACCACGTCGTCGTCTATGTAGGAAGAATTGGTAACCGCCTCCAGTATGTTTAAGCTAGTGAGAACAAATTAATGTAAAAGGTATATATCTCTTGTTTTTCCAAGAAAGAAGATAGTGAACTAACTCTTGTCTTGTGAAGTCAATGATCTAGCGAATTATAGTGACCAGATTAACTAACATCTAATTAAACTACTATATGGCATTCTTGCGTCATTGATGCATGATATCTCTAAGTAGAGGTGAGCGGAAAAAACCAAACTAATATAACTACCGGTTATAAGTCTTTTTGTTTCAAGAAATCTAACAAATTTAATTTTGGGGAAACCAAACTCAACCCTACAATTAATACAAAATTATATATATGAGTCAGTGTAGATATATTATTGATGTATGTATTTTGTATTATAATTAGTGGTTAAATGAATATTAAAATGGATAGTGACAAATCTAGCTAGCTATTATACCCTACAAATAATTGAATAGAGTTTATTGATACGTGTGTGTTGATTGGTGGCCGACATATTATATCATGGATTCTTAACCAACTATACCGACCTTTTTTTAGTAATCATTTCATTAATAAGAATAAGAATTACCCCCTTTCATGTATATTTTTTTTATGATTTTATTCTCATCAAACTTTGATTTAGTTAGTGTCGGATGTCAACTCAACTCAACTTAGGCTTTAGATAATGAGATATTTATCATATATAATAAATTATGTTTCTCAATTTTAAATAGGAAACTTGTGAAATTTATTTAATCAAATATACTATATAATTTACTAACTTCAATGGTAATTGATCTTTCGTGGATAAATCAATATCATAAATAGAAATATCATATCCCTTTAAAGTATACTCATTGTATTAGTTATCAAATTAAAGATCGAACAATTAAAGAGAACACGGTTTCTAAGATATGAAGTCAATTTGGGTAGATCTCCCATGCTCCCTCGCTCACCAATGGTAAGGTAAGACTATTCTTGATAATCAATGAGACACAGACCTAGAGTAGAGAAAAAGGTAAATGTCTTGTCTATCAAAGGAAGCTTAGAAGACATGTTCGACCACTACCTTAGGATCTTAAATAAATCAAAGTTAAAGTGTTGTGTCAGGTACTTTCCATTCTCCTATCTTGAAATCCCGGTTGGTTCCCAGTGACAAGAGTTGCAAATTGGCATCCTCCGTATCAAACTTGAGAGATATGGTGAAATGAAGAAGAAAGAACAGAGAGGGAAAAGTGATCTCTCATTATCTGAATGAATCAACTGTACATACATACAAGCTATTTATAGACTTGAGAACAACAACTAAGCTAACAAACTATAACAAGTGGCTAACGAACTGTAACTAAAATTAAGTTAGTTAAAAGTCAAAACTAACTTGATGTAATACCCCCCCTAAAGATGAGCGACCAAAAATATTTGATAAAGCCATTTTATCCATTAAGGGAGCCATCTTGGATTTCGACAATGGTTTTGTAAGCAGGTCTGCAAGTTGATGTTGAGTCCGTATCGGCATGAGTTTGATGATTTTATCAGCAACTTTATCTCGAATAAAATGACAATCAACTTCGATATGTTTTGTTCGTTCATGAAACGTTGGATTTGTAGCAAGTCGAACAGCTGATGTGTTGTCACAAAACATTAAAGCAGGAGAATCATGAGTAACATCAAAATCTCGCAATAGTTGTTTAAGCCATACGAGCTCACATGTGGTAGAAGCCATTGCTCGATACTCCGCTTCAGTGGAAGAACGTGACACGATGGGCAGTTTCTTAGATCGCCATGAGACAAGAGAATCTCCTAGAAAAACACAGTATCCGGTAATAGATTTTCGCGTATTGGAACAAGTGGCCCAATCAGAATCAGAAAATGCCTTTAGTTGAGTGGAAGGGCTCGCAGATAAGAAAATTCCTTGACCAGGATTGTTCTTTATGTATTTGAGAAGTTGCATAGCTGCTGTCATATGATCAACACGAGGAGCACTCATAAATTGGCTTAAATGTTGTACTGAGAAAGCGATATTAGGTCTTGTAATGGTTAAGTATATCAATCTGCCTATTAATCTTCGATAAGGAGAAGGATCATCCAGCAAGTTACCTGTTTGATTTGTTAACCGTAAACGAGGATCCATGGGACATGAAGTGGGTTTAGCTGCAAGAAGACCCGTATCTTCTAATAGTTGTAAGGCATAATGTCTTTGACTCACAAAAATCCCTTTGGAAGATCTTGCAATTTCGAGACCAAGGAAATACTTCAAAGAACCCAAATCTTTCAATTTGAAATAAGAACTAAGTCTTGATTTCAATGAGGTAATGCCTGATTGAGAAGCTCTCGTGATAACGATGTCATCCACATATACAAGCAAGGAAACATAATCATTCCCATGGCCTTTGAAAAACAAGGAATAATCTGCCTTAGATTGTGTGAACCCTTCAGAAAGCATAAAAGAAGAAAATTTGGCATACCACTGCCTAGAAGCTTGCTTCAAACCATAAATGGATTTATGGAGCTTACACACAAGTTTGTGCTTTGTAGATTTCTCCCCCTCACTCAAATATCCCATAGGAATATCCATGTACACTTCTTCTTCTAAATCACCATTAAGAAAGGCGTTATTGACGTCTAATTGTATTAGAGGCCATGATTTTTGAGCAGCTAAAGTAAGCAAAACTTTAACAGTAACAAGTTTTGCAACAGGGGAATATGTGTCCAAAAAATCAACCCCTTCTTGTTGTGTAAATCCTTTGGCTACAAGACGTGCCTTGTGGCGTTCTATGCTTCCATCAGCTTTGTATTTAATCTTGTAAATCCATCGACAACCAACTGTATTTTTATTCATGGGAAGAGGAACAACAGACCAAGTGTGATTGGCTTCCATTGCATCTAGTTCGAGTTTCATTGCATCTCTCCATACTTGATGTTTAACAGCCTCATGATAGAATTTTGGTTCAGTTTGAGAGGACATGGCTACCACAAAAGTTTTGTATGCCGATGACAATTTGTCATATGACAAAATTTTTGAAAGGGAATAAGGCTTGTCATCAGGAATTGAGCAAGTTTGATTGCAATGAAAATCAGTCAAGTAAGATGGTGGACGACGATTTCTTAAGGAACGTCTTGTATTTGTAGGATGAGAAAAAAGCGGTGGATGATCATTTTGAGCAAAAGTGTCAGTGGCTGGATAGGTAAGATTTGGCTCATTAACTAGAATATTAGGGATCACCACCAAAGGAAACTTGTCAACAGAGAAAGAAGGATTTGAAGTGTGAAAAGGAAAGATTGTTTCATGGAAAACAACATCACGAGAGATGATGATTTGATGAGATTCAATATCCAATAACTTGTAAGCTTTCATACCAAGAGGATAACCAATGAACACACATGCTTTAGCTCTGGATTCAAATTTAGTGCGATGAGAAACATTGGTGGATGCAAAAGCATGACAACCAAACACCCGAAAGGAACTATAATCAGGAACAGATGAATATAGCTTCTCATAGGGTGATTTATGATGAAGTAACTTTGATGGTGTTCGATTAATCAAGAATGTTGAAGTTAATACACATTCTGACCAGAATTCAACAGGGACCTTGGATTGAAAAAATAAAGCCCTTGCTACATTAAGAAGATGTTGATGTTTGGGTTCCACCATTGAATTTTGTTGAGGCCTTTCAACACATGAGAATTGATGAATGATGCCTTTGTCATCAAAAAAATCCTTGAATTGTAACTCTTTAGCATTGTCCGATCGAAACTTCTTAATCTTGATGTTAAATTGAGTAAGCACCAAATTATAGAATTTGGGAATGAGAGATTGTACTTCA
Source organism: Drosophyllum lusitanicum (assembly GCA_032274825.1). NCBI lineage: Eukaryota > Viridiplantae > Streptophyta > Magnoliopsida > Caryophyllales > Drosophyllaceae > Drosophyllum > Drosophyllum lusitanicum. The sequence continues at coordinate 18,488 of JAUEJL010138134.1, read as the reverse complement.
GACTTATGTTTAATCATATACACCCAAGTAAATCTTGTACAATCATCTACAATGGTGACAAAGAAACGATGTCCTTGATAAGATTCAACATGATATGGTCCCCATATATCACAGTGAATTAAGTCAAATGGGTTTGCTGCCAGGTGATTTTCAGAATTGAAAGAAAGTCTCCTTTGTTTAGCTTGAGGACAAATAATGCATGGAACATTTTTCGAAGGAAGAATGGCATTATTATTACTCTCCAATTGTTTCTTGATACAAGATAATTTGGCATCAGATGGATGACCAAATCTATTATGCCAAACATCAAAATTCACAGCATTAACAGAGTAAGAAACAGAACTAGAAAGTAAACTCTTTGTATCTAAGACATACAGATCTGCACGTTTGTCACCCTTGCCAATCATCCTCTTGTGTGATTCCTCCTGAATTATGGCAACATCCGAATGAAAAGCCACAAATAACCGTTTGTCAGCAGTAATATTCCCAATTGATAAGAGATTAAATCGAAATTCGGGAACACATAATACGTCTTTAAGAATCAAATCACCTCCTAAATGAACGTCTCCAATAGCTTGAACTTTAATGAAAGTGTTATTAGGTAAAGCTACTTTGTGAGTGTAAGCATTCCGTTTGTTAATCAATAAAGATTCATCATAACAAACGTGGCAAGAAGCTCCTGTGTCCATTATCCAAATAGGAACAGAAGAATTGGAATTAGAAATGGAACAACATATACCTGCATATTCATTGAAATTAGATGCAGCAGAAGCAGTTGATGCAGTAGATGCAGTTGATGCAGTAGTTGTAGTAGCCATATTCACAGAGACAAGGTGACTTGATAGAGCAGCCATGAGTTGCTGACATTGTTCTTTGGTAAAAGAACAAATTACATCATCAACATTTGAAGTAGTTTTTAAGAAGATTAGGTTCATCAGACGTTGATTCGTCAACAACATTGTTGATTTTAGGAGTAAACTTGTAACCTGGAGGATATCCATGAAGTTTGTAACACTTCTCAATTGTGTGCCCTGGTCTTTTACAATTTGTACAGAATGGACGCTCCTTTTTAAAACTCCTATTTGTTTGTTGTGATTTGTTAACATTGAAAGCCACAGATTGATCAGCAGTAATTCAAACAGACCTTTGTTTCTCTTCTTGAATGAGAAGAGAGAAAATACGATTAAGAGGTGGAAGAGGGTCCATGAGTAGGATTTGACCTCTGATTTGAGTATACGATTCATTCAGTCCCATTAAGAAACCCATAGCATATTCAGATTGAAGATAATCATGAATATTTTTAACACCTCCACACACACATTGATTGCATGTACAATTAGGTCTAAAATTTGCTAATTCTTCCCATAACGCTTTCAATTTGGTAAAATACACACTAATAGAGTCTTGATTCTGATTCAAATTGACCAAATCACGTCTGATCTGAAAAATTCGTGGTCCGTTGCTTTGTTGAAAGCGAATTTTCAAGTCATTCCAAATTTCAAAAGCTGAATCAACGAAGATAATACTTGCAGAGATTTCTTTTGATACAGAATTTAAAATCCAAGAAATTACCATATTGTTGTTACGACTCCAAAGAGATGAATTATTGATGTCTGTAGCAACAGGTCTTGGGATAGATCCATCAATAAATCCGATTTTGTTCTTGACAGATAATGCAATGAGCATAGATCTACTCCACGAGTTGTAATTATCCCCAGTGAGTGGTTGAGAAACAAGAATCAAACTAGGGCTATCAGAATGATGTAGAACGTAAGGATTGTTAAGATCTGGTGGATTGGATTCTGAATTGATTAGAGATTCTGCCATCGCTAATGAATTGAAGAACGATGGGGAGAGAAATCGAATCAGAAGAAATCAATTAGAAAATTTGAGTAAAGAGGGAAATGAGCACAGTGGAAACTTGCTCTGATACCATATCAAACTTGAGAGATATGGTGAAATGAAGAAGAAAGAACAGAGAGGGAAAAGTGATCTCTCATTATCTGAATGAATCAACTGTACATACATACAAGCTATTTATAGACTTGAGAACAACAACTAAGCTAACAAACTATAACAAGTGGCTAACGAACTGTAACTAAAATTAAGTTAGTTAAAAGTCAAAACTAACTTGATGTAATACTCTGCTATCAAATTTTCAATAAAAACTTTCCAACCGCCTCCTCACTATTTGTAGCCGGGAGAAATGTCTTATGTAAATCAGTCCTTGGAACAGTTGGTGCGTATCTATTTTCATTATATAAGGCGTCAGAAAACCGTTCTTTCTCAACTTAATTGAGAGATATACAAGGAATTTCTTGTGGGAGGCTCTAAAATCAAGAAAAATATGACATGGATAAGGTGGAAAGATGTTTTATCCAAGAAAGAATTGGGAGAATTGGGAGTTGGTAGCTTGAAGGCATCAAACATTGCTCTCCCAGAAAAATGGTGATCGAGGCTTAAAATGGAAATGACTCGCTTTGGAAAAAAGCCATCGTATCTCTTCATGGTTTTAAAAGGAATTTGAGCATCAAGCCACTAGATTCGAGGAAATATAACGTATGGGGCACAATTATAAATATACAATCCTGATTTGATCTGTTTTTTCTATGGATCTAAAATCTTTTTTTTCTTCAAATGAGACTGATATCTATCTGTAAGCTATGTCATAGGGTCATGCATGCTTTCCTCAAGCAATAAGGAAATACATAAATGGTGTTGTCAGCAGATATAGGATCTACTGTAATATGAGAGCTCGCTTGTGATTAAGAGTAACCAATTAAGTAAGATGGAATCTTCCCCGATGGGATTGGTTGGTAAATTAAACCATGAAGTCAAAATGCAAGCAATCTTTGTTTGTGTAAAATGAGGAATTAGCATGTAATCAACTTGACATTCTTGGATTAAACACTATTATAAACATATATTTAATTCAACCTTACCGGATTCAGTTTTCTTATCTTTTTATACTTCCAATAAGATGAGCACTAATCAGTAACAAAAGTCAAAGCGTACGTAGATTTTGACTTCTCATAATGAACATTTGAAAATTTGGCAAAATGGTGCGCATGTACTTGATCATCGAACCCCGCAGGTGAATATATTTTAGTTTTGACATTTTTCAAAAACAGCTTTTTTGCGAGGACAAAGTCGTCGGTGAAATGTGACGACCTTTTGGCGACGACTTTTCATCGTGAAAAACTTTCAAAACGGGGTTACGGCGACGAATGTCAAGTTTATTAGCGGGGACTTTTGTGGTCACCGAAAGGTGTTTTTCTTGTAGTGTTGGTATGACTGACTGTCCACTTCCTGGAACTTTGCTTTTAGGCGTTTCATTTTTATGTAAATTAGAGCTTAATTTGCCTTTGATGTGAAACAACTCTTGCAAAACTAGAAAACATACTCATATATATTTTCAAGTGATCTAGTAATTAATCATTCCTGGTTCTAAATCTTTCATCATTAGATTGGTAAGAGTACGTGGTTCTTTTGAGTAAATGTTACATTAACTTTCCACACCAAATTGAGTTGAATTTGGTTCATACCTGCCTATAAAACATTTTGTAAAGGAGAGAAGAAATGTTACACGGTCGGATATTATAATAGATTTATTTTTTCTCTATTTGTAAAAGATAAAAAAGTACGTAGGATCTTTACCTGACTACCATATTAGAGAGAAGTATAGAAAGGGGGTCACTTGCTTTTCAAGAAACAAGAGCAGTAAATACACTCTTGGTTAAAGATTGGTGAGTAATGTAGAGATTTAGTTAACAAACTTTTTAGCTACTATACGAGGTTGAGTAACTAGTGGTATTTCTCTTTTTTAGGACTATTACATTTGAGATATTATTGTTGCAAGTATTATCCAATTTTTAAAAAAATTGGACTGTTAGTAAGATAACTACCATTATTGCTACTACGTTAGTATGTTACTCTTTCTCCTTCTCTTCCTACGACTACCTGTACTGCTCTTACTCCTGAACTAGGGGCGAGATCATACCAGAATCGTATCAAATCCAAAAGTATTGGAACTATAATTGTTGATTTTTAGAACAAAATACCACACTAAAAACTTATAACCGCTACCAGTTCGGTTGGGAAATTTCCAAGTCAATAGTTTCACCTTTACAAGACTTGGGCCGAACCGATATCGATCCCAAAAGTACCGAAGTTGAAAATGGTGATTCTCGTTGAAACCAAATACCAAACCGAAAACTTTTAACAGGTACCGGTTCAGGACTGGTAAGGTTCAGAAAATTCAGTCAATACACTCACCCTTATCCTAAACTTGATGTTGTTGTTTCTACTACTAGGATTGCTAATACTGCTTCTACTCATGCTCTTCCTTCTACTACTACTTTTACTGCTTTTGTTGCCGTTGATAATCTTGCTCTAGCTCCTGTTGTTATTGCTACTGTTACGAGTAATAATATAAAAGAATATAATGTCATTTTAATATACTTCAGGTAAGAATGAGTCCACACATTTCCAAGTTTTAAAAAGTCATAAAACATTCGATTTGATAGTATTTTTAAATTTTTGTTAATGACAATGCATTTGAAGTCATATATATTATTTATTTTTTACTTTTTTTATCAATCTGAAGTTGCACGATGCATGGTGGTTAAGTTGGTCACGATGTTTAGCGATTTGGGACGTCATCAAAATCCACTAAACCCCATACATATCATTCATCTATAATAATATATTTTCACCCCATTCATATAATTAACACAAATCCAAATCAATCTTATTTTCATTTAGTTATCCGGTCGTAAGAAATTAACAATTATGGTTTTGATGCTTTCAGGTTAAGTCTGATCCGATTTTAGTAGAGTGAGCGTATTAATTTGGAAGTTTTTGAACTAAATCGGTAGCAGTTACAAGCTTTCAGCTTGGTATTCGGTTTTAAGAAGTCAACAATTTTGGTTTTCGTACTTTTGGGTTTGATCCAGTTCTGATACCGAGCTTAGTATAGTTGATATACATGTTATGAGCTGGAAAGGGACTTTTTACTTCAAATTCAAGTTAAATTATGTACATATATATATATATTATTAATAAATAAAGTATAATGAAAATATTAGATGGGGAGAGAAGTAAAAGGTATGTTTGTTAGTGTAGGGGTTGTGATATGTGTACTTGTAGGGTTCGAAAGCATATTTGGACCACTCTATATTGTTTTTACCAGATTTAAATTAAATGGGTTGTTATTTAGGGTGGTCCTATAATTCACAATAATCATAAGTTGGTGGTGATTTTATTTTTGAGCCTGACGCTATTGTACCTTTTCTTTACTAATTCTAATTATTATTATTATTATTATTATTATTATGATTATCATCATCATCTATCACCTCCTCACCTTTTTTTCACAATTGCCATCCAAGAGTGGTAATCGTGTCGGGTTAACGGGTCGTGATATGAACATGACATGTTTAATTATTCGTATTAAAATGTGACACGAACTCATATACGTAAAAATACGACACGACCCGCGTAACCCATTTAAATATACGAGTTCACGGGTTGGCATGTTATTTGCGGGTCATAAACTGGACGGCAATTTGTGAGTCTTGTTTTACTAATTTTATCTCTTGTTTGTTAGAATACATAACCTAAGTGCAAAATATCAAATAAAATTTAACCCTAATAAACAATTTAGCTACAAGTGATGAAACGTTGATAATTTGATGGTGTCTAATATCGATAGTCTCAAAACAGCAAAAGAACAAAAGGGAAATGATGGATTTGTTTTTGATTAAGTTTACGGGGATTAAGAAATAAGAGAAAAGTTCAATAGCAAAAGTGGAAAATAATAAGGTAAATTGAAAAACAAAAAATATCAACAAGATTATACGGTTTAGCCGGTCGACCCGCAAACCTGCCACCCTACAGAACATGACCCGTTTATTTATACGGGTTGACAGGTTAACCCAAAAAAGATCCGAACTTGTTTATGCCCAACTCAAACTCGTTTATTTGTGTGTCGAGTTTGTATCGTATTTCATGTTGATAATTGACACCCCACCCACCCATTTTGGTTCCTTTTTTTCTTACTTTTTAATTACTAACTTGATTATTATATGTTTGTATCCTTAATTTATCATAATTCTAAGTAATAAACATACTCACTCTTGTCAAAAAAATATAGGTATGGATCATGGCTTTCCTCACGCTATGATTTATGTGATAGGGTTGAGATATTAATTTGACATATGTATGCAAGGGGGAGGGAAATACACCCAACAACATCCAAAAATATATTCTTTAAAAATAGTAATCATGTTCATGGGAACACTGCGGATTAGACGTCATAACTTTGATGTTTGATTTCACACTTTAACGCCTTGTTCTTGAGTTTTTTTAAGGAAGGAAATGAAAGGAATTGGAAAGAAAGCTTTAAAAAAGATGTTTTTGAGTTTCACTTAGGGAAGGAAAGGAAATGAAATGGAGGGGAGATGTAGGATTATTTTGATGTCAAAACTATCCTCCCAAAATTAGGATGATTTGAAAGGATAGGATTTCATTTCCTTTCCTCTCCTAATTAATCTCGAGAACAGGGCGTAAACTAAAACAGTTAAGCAGCAAGCGGTAGCGGCCTAGCATCATGTTATCACCTTAATGGGCTGGGCTTATAGCTCTTTTCAGCATGGCTTATTTCCTATTCTTATTCTGGGCTTTCTTTGGATTTGGTCGAAGACTATTGGTGCTTGGTAGGCAATTTGGAGTTTTGGACCCAGTTCTGACATATAAGCCTTTCATCAACATTCAAGAGTTGCACAAAATCCGGTCAGGGGTACGTCCGGTCTCTGTAAGACAATTCACTCTTTGTTCGGTCCTATCTTTTTTCAAACGGCTTGTGATCCAGACTAGTCCGGATCCCATTTGGATGGTTTCCGGTTCAGTTTAGACATTTTCAAATTGGTTTTTAAACTTTGGGTTTGGAACGGTTTGGACAGACGGAATACCAGACAAAAGACCGATGACTCAAACTGACTCTAGGATCGCTTGGACCGACTCGACTTCGGTTGGTCCATTGGTAAACCTCTAGGCACAAATGAAGACATATGACCCAAGAATCCTCATTATCACAATACACAAACTATTTCAGAAACATCATTTCGAGCCAACAAAATGAAAAAAGAATAATCTTGGATTATTGTCGTTTCTTTAAAAGAATAACTCATATGCTTGTTCAATTAAAGGATCAAGTATCTTGGTAACAATTTCAAAGAGAGTCAAAACTGAAAAGGTTAAATATGTCAATCAAGTATATTATAAGGCCAGGGTCACACAAAATGCTCTGTAGGGTACTCATGTTCATATGCATTGTAGTCATAGTACAACCTTTCTCCTTTTAATATATCCCTGTTTGCTACTAGCAACACCCTGGCCTCACCATCTACGTCAAATCTCACACACTTTAAATTCTGCTTCTTTTTCCCTTCCCTGTAAATACATAAAGCAACTAATAAGCAAGATGTTATTACTTCTTTAAGTAAAAATATTACAAGGCAAACAAGACTTACGGTGTGTGATTATTTATGCCATTGATAAATCGAGCAATATTACTGCGTTTGTCAGGACAAATAACAAGACTTTTTGAAGGATCAGCAGCAGAAATAAGAGTCATTATACTGTCTCCATCATCATTTTCCCGACTTTGCAAGTAGTCAACGTCTCCAACATACTCCGTGATGATTGTCAAGTCTTTGATAAATTTATCAGCTTCTACAGTGAACCTGTTGAAAGCATACACGCAGACTAAATTCAATAATCTCATCAGCAAGAACCAAAATAAGAAAAACTAGGGCTGTGTTTGGTTTTAGAAAAGTCAACCTATTTTCCAGAAAAGTTTTCTAAAAATATTGGAAAATTTAAAATCATGTTTGGTTAACTAATTTTCCGTGGAAAAGAAAATGCTTAGTTTTCTAATTTTAATTAGATTTAGAAAAGTGCACCGGCCATGTTTTCCACTATTTTCTAAATCGCCACTTAACCCTGTCGACCGCATACGAGAATCAGGCTTTCTCTCCTCAATTCATTCCACACTGACTTCTCGACAGAGTGTCCACCATCACTTCTCGTCAGCGTCCCCACCGTGATTTCTGCCTACGGTTGAAGGTTTCTAATCGCATTCATTGTATTTCTCCCTCAATCGCAGGTTTCTATTTTCCACCCACACAAACGCGCATCTTGACTGTATATCTCACAGGTTCCTAGTCCTCCCATGATTACAACTTAACATGAAATTTATGAAATTATTGTGATTGTCGTATCAAATTTGAGATAATGTACAAGTTATTTTCTTTTGAATCACGTGGACTCGTGAGTTTGCATAGCTATGACAGATGCATATATTCTTTCTCTAAATTGAATTCTGGAAGATGAGTTTCAGATATGAGTTTTTAGAAGGAACAGGTCAACATGATAACATATATGTGGTCATCGTATGACCATCTGATCAAGTTTAGTATTAACTATGTTGTACAAAGTGCTTCAATGTTGTACTACCAATTTGGGTTAGAAAGTTTTAATGGTAGAGGTCCTCTAAGTATTGTTTAATTTTATGTTCAAATTGTATATTTGAAACAACAAAAATTGAAAAACGACAGAAAATACACATACAACATGTTTTTTAGTTTTATAAAATTGAAAATGAAGAGTCCATTTTTAATCAAACATGTTTTCAAATCTTTTTACTGAACACTAAAAATGAAAACTCCATCCTTTTTCAAGACAACTTTTTCAAAAACATTGAAAATAATTTTCCATAGCCAAATGCAACCTAGAATTCTAAAGGATGATTAAAAGAGCACTCACCCTTCAACAGGATCAAAAACAACCATGAGAGGTGGGCATTCCCCTTTTCTCATCATATTCCTGCATAAATTCAATGCCTTGGTGTCTTCTCTTGATAAAACCTGATCCATGATTGAGTTAACTCTTTAGTAACCAGTTTACAAACGTATTAATGAAATCCATGTACTGAATAATATGTTTTGTTAAGATTTTACCTGCATCCCCCCTCTCTCATAAGTAGAACGGTTTTCTGACTTAGGAGCCATGCCACGAATATATGTGAGCTCATTACTGAACACGGCTCCTGTTGCTGTCAATGCTGTGGCAAGAGATGCCATTTGTTCTAATCTTCTTGCAGAATCCTCACTTGGACTATATGGCAACAGCCTCCTTTTCTTCTTTGACGTTGCTAAGCTACTAGTACGTCGCCTTTTCTTACAAATATCTACTGCAAGACAAAAAAAAAAAATAACTGTCAGCAATCTTATCTTATACCATAATGAAATGCACAGCTAAGAAGCAACGATACATTAAAATACATAAAGAGCTGATCTTTTTCTACCTTGACAAGTATTTTCGCTTGATTGTGAGGACCTTTGAATACGGAAAAAGTCAATGATTTTGGTTTGAACCAATGGGAATCCTGTGCAAAAAAACAAGAAATTACATTGCTAGAGACGCACCAATAATTTCTGAACTACACATGATCTGTACAACATAGCATTGTTATTTATGATATCAGATATAAGAGTGATACATAAATCAGATGCCTAAACTCCACAAACAACCTAAGATTCACAGAAGAATCGAGGGCTGATATCAATGAATTATGGGGGTTCTTTCTGAATCAAGCAATTAGTATGACGTTAAAACTATTGATTGTGCTAGGGGATTTCATTCATATCAAGCAATCGGTATAATAATATCTGGGCAGTGGATGAGCCGGCATGTATGAAAAAAGTAGGCATTTTCAATCACCAAACTTTAATTTGGCCGTATAACTCAAACATTAGTGCAAAATGTAAATCACATAGAGCAGATTAACTGAAAAAGACGAACATACTTGAAATGGTGTTCCGATTGGCGGAACAAGAATGACAAAACCATGAGCCGATCGGAACAGACGGTAGAATAGGTCTTAGGCAAAACAAGTGAAACCCTAGGTCACAGCTGTCGCATAAAAGAAGCTCGGATCCAAAATCACCAGACCCACATTCCTCGCATCTTGTGTCATCATGGTCGAAATCATCTTCCTTCTTGAGATTCGATCTTTTCCTGGATGAAGATTTGCTGGAATTGGTAGCTTGGGTCCTCCGTCGAGCTACAGCTCTGGGTGCAGAAGCCATTGACAGCAAAAGAGGGAATCAATCAAAGATAAAATAGTGTAAGGCATAGTGACATTGGCTTGAACCAGACATATATATCGTATGTATATGTGTAGAATTCGCGGGAAATTCCAGGGGAGACGAAAACAATTGGCGCCCTAATTTGATGTTTTACCGGGAAATGTATTCCAATTGGGAATTAATACCGTATAGTGTGTTTTAAGGTGATTGAAAACTTATGTTGTGTTTAACCTCTACTGCTTTTTTAACTTTCTTTTTTTTAACGTATTTAATCTTTAGGGTTTAGTTCTCGAAAATGTATCCAAGTTGTCACATTTTGCTATTATATGTATCAGACTCTCAAACTTACCATTTAATGTATTGGACTCTCAAAACTTACCATTTAATGTACTCAACCTACTATAGCAGGTTACATGATGATGTGGCACAGGTTTTGCTGACGTGTCGGATGATTTGGCAAATGACATGGCACTTCAAACTAAAAAAAACAAAAATTAAAATTAAAACCTACTTAATAATAATAATAATAAATAATAAATAATAATAATAATAATAATAATAACAAGATTCATCTGCTTCATCATCGATCTTCATCTGCTTCCATCGATCTTCATCTGCTTCCATCGATCTTCATCTGCTTCCATCGATCTTCATTTGCTTCATCATCACGAGATTCCACAAACTCAAGATCAGATTTGTGAGTCGAGTTTGGTAGTTACGAAGGTCTTCATCTGCTTCATCACCTTCGATCGATCTTCATCAACTTGTTCATATTCAAAAATCGGAGATCTTCATCTTCATCTGCGATTTAGGTTTTGATTTATGTTCCAACACATAAGGTTATTGTTTAGGGCTCAAATCGATTCGGTTTTAGTAGTTACGAATTTTGATTTTGAGTTCTAGGGTTCAAATCAATTCGAGTTCCATGGGTTCAAATCGAATTTCAGATCTGCTTTCCAGATTTGTTTGTCATCGATGCCTTATCTGCTTGGGAATGAACTTCTCATCGATGCCTTATCTTCCTCATCGATGCCTTTTAGATGTCGATTTGCAGGTTCAATTTCATTTGATTTTTAGTTGCAGGTTCGATTTCTTCTCTTGTTTCCAGGTATGCTTTCTTCGATTGTTCATAAAACAATTTCCATCCATATGAGATATGTTCATATTTCGATTTTCAAAGTTTGAGAATGATCTGATTCATCAATCTGGGTTTGAGTTTTTAGAGTTCTTGTTTGAATGTTCATCTTTTAAGTTCAATTTGTTCCCCAAATCTGAGTTCTTTTAGGGTTTTAGTTTCTGTTTTGATTTTGGTTTGAACAGATTAGGGTGTTTATTTACATGGATTTGATATTGCTTCTTGGATTGTTATCTTTATCTTGATATATGAACTTCTTCATGTTCCAGGTGAAGAACAACAGCTTCATCTTCATAATTTATGTTAATTGTTTTATTTTTTTGAATAATGGCTGATGTGGAATTTAAAATAAAAGAAAAATAAAAACAATTACCTGTTACCTGCTATATGGGTAACCGGATACATAAAAAGTTTGAAAAGTCTAATACACTAAATGGTAAGTTTGAGAGTTTAGTGCATACAATAGCAAAAGCTGACAAGTTAGATACATTTGGAGGAACTAAACCCAAATAAATAAAAGTGGAATTTGAAAATTTTAAGTAACTTGGTTGATAAGTTACATACTTACATCTATTATTTGAAAATAGATTATATCCTAAATCAGATTGAATTATCTAATTAGTATACATAGGATATTAATCATACTCAAATAAGGTGAATAATTTTTAGCCAAATCTCTCCCATTCTCTTTTGTGTTATTCGTCCGAAACGCACACCCAAAAAGGATTCGTGTTTGCCTTTGTTTTTCGAGGAAACATACACGGATTGTTCGGGTTGCTTATACCGTTTAAAAGATGCTCTTTGGCATTATCACGAGTGAATTAAGCTTGAACATCTAAGGTAATCCTAGGATCTTTGGAGTAATTTGTTTATTTTAATTAAAGGCTTTGAGATTAGACTAGATTGAGTGTGTTTGGCGAAACTAGCTCGAGCTGGGGCTGATTATCTGATAATCCCAAGCCCAATCCATAAGCTACTTGAAAAGGCTTTTATTTTGGAGGGTTATGAGGGATTATGTTTTTAATAACCTCTCAAGATTTTAACACCCGAACGAGGCTTGAGGGCTGGAGATAATGAAAACTAAAATCCCAAACCCCTATAATCCCCCATAAGCCCCTTACCGAACACACTCGTTATCTTTAGGGTTTTAAAGTTTTAAACTTTTGTTTTAAAACGCTTTCACATTCTGATTTTTTAATAAAGTTTCGATTTTTATTAACAAAGTTTAAGTTTTATTAAAACTCTTGTGATCCAGTTTGTGTTCATGACGTTGTTTTGGCTGTTAAAAACCTAACGGTTTTAAGGACGCATAATGCTCTTTCGACATTATTCTTTGCTGACTCTTGTGCTTTTTCAAATTTTATACGTTTCTCGTCTTATGGATATTGAAATGATTTAATGACTACTTGCAAGATAATAGGTGTACTTGTATTGCAAGATAATAGGTGGACACACACGTGCTTTGCCCCTTAATATCTCGTTGAATATCGGAGACTGCTTGAGAACATTTATATCATTGTTCCAACTGGGACCCCTAAAAATAAGTGTTAAATCCATAGATCTTAGGATGCAATTGCATCAAGCATACAATTAGGGTGTTTGTGATCACCCCGCATGTATTGCACATGCCATGACACGGGGCAATTTGACCATGCCCAAAGAGTGTAATTGATATTTCCTAACATCCCGAAGAATTCATGTATGGATTCATGATGTTCATATAATTGTTGCACGTCAAAAAAGGAAGGCTTCTATATATACTCTGTGCTATATGATTAATCACCCAATTACAAAAATTTTGTAAAGTTTTACACGAAGTTCGTTCTGACATATGTAGATAATTGTCAAGTTTGTCAGGCGCGGTTCCATAAGTTAATTGACGTATTGCGAAAGTACACTTCTATAGCAGACTATGCCGAGCCCTTGAAGATAGTATTCCCTATGTTCTAAGGGCGTAGAACTTCAAGCAAGTTTAGGGAGGACTTCGAAAATTTCCAAGGAGGACTCCAGGCTAGTCCATACTTAACTTCAAGCAAGTTCAGTTTAGGATTCTCTAGGGTATCATAAACCCTAAGACACAACGGTCTAATATGAATGGCCTATTAGAAGAATCCAGTCTTTCAAAACGGATACAACCTCGTCAAGGGTATAACTTTTTTGATCCTGTAGGGCTGAAATGACCTGATTATTTGAAGGCAGAAATAAGCTAGTCCATGTTATCAGCTTGATCCACAAGTATAACAACCTGATCTTACAACACAAGAATGACCTTTTGATTTAGGGTATAGCATCTTGATCTTGCATGATAGAAATGACCCGATTTTCTATGCTAGAAATAGGCTAAAGCAAGTTTATAATAGTCTTGTCTTGCAAAGAAGAGACAACAAGATATTTAAGGGCATAAACAACCTAGGGCATGGTATAACAACCTAATCTTGCAGGACATAAATGACTTAAACTTCCATGGCATAATAACATGAATATTATAATAATTAAGCAAGAACAAAACTAAGTCAAAAGGGAATGAAAAGATGTCATCATTTAAGCCTTTTTCCCTTATTTCAAAACATGCAAGGTGTTGGCTTCTCATTAGGCGAGTTTTAACAAAAAGCAATCTTTATATGACAAAGTTTATAAAAATCAAAACTTTAATGTAATACATAGCGGAAACGGATTAAAAAAAATAAACATCCGAACTTTATAACCCGAAATAATAATCTTTATTAATCTCAAAGATTTAATATATACAAGAAACAAATAAAAGTTAGAAACTTGTTACCTTGAATGCTTAAGTGTTAGTCCACGTGTAATGATGCCAATGAGATCCTTCTAGCTGGAAACAACCAAACACGAACTTGTAATATACGTATTGTACTCGACAAACGAAACCCGAAACCCCCTAGAATGGTGTTCGGCCTAAAATCAAAGTGAGGGAGAGAGAGATTTTTTATGAATTTTCTTAACTTTTATTTACATGGATTAATCCTATATATATTAACTAAACTAAATGGGCGTGTGATACACGGGTTGGTTTAAACGATAATAAATATTAAAAATTAATAAAAATGTATTAAATAATAATAAAACACGAATTAAATAAAAATTTAAAAAATGACGATGTACGGCATTAACACTCTAACCAACGGTGAAAACATCGACGGGAGTGGGAGGACAGACTTAACGGCAGAAACGTGGTATCATAATACGAAGAGACGTGATTGTATTTCTTATATAAGTCATCAATCATTATTGTTACAATTAATGGTAGTAAAATTAAACGTTATTGGTTATAATTAAAAAGAATTTATAATGATTGTAAAATATTTTAGAATGATAAAACTAAGAATTTGGTTAATTATGATATTTTGTAATATTATAAAGGGTAAATATAATATTTGTAAATAAAGGTGGACAAATACGATATTATATGATTTAATAAGGATATATATAAAATTATCTCTAATAACTTTGGCTCTAAAAAGTCAAAATTGTTTTTTTGATTTTAAGTGAATAAATGGTCAAGATTAAATATTTTTTTAAATTAACGGTTCAAATCATGTAATAAATTTTATAAAATTAGTCTTTTATTTATATTAGAAGATATTCTTTAACGACTAAAACAAAAATTATTTACAGTTTAAAAATAATTAGACCATTGGAACAGGTAGAGGACTAGAGGTGTGTATGCATGGGTTGGTTTGGGTCTTTTGGGACCTTTGAGTTTTATTTAACAAAAAAAAGTATATGATCTATTTATAGTTTATATAGTTTATCTAATTCATTTAGTATGCTATTTTTTATAAAGTTAATAAGAAAATAAATAAAAATGTTCATATGTCAACTCAGCTTAATCCGACTATTTCAATTCCGACTTGACTACTTTTAATATACCCTTAATTTACCCGTACGTTTTGGACATTTTTACCTGTTTGAAATCAATTTAACTGTTTTTTTATTAATAAACTTACATTCTAGCGATATCTAATGTTATAAAATGGTGTCCCCTTTAAGAAGTTGTAGGTTCAAGTCCTGTTGTGAATAATTATAAAGTAGGTTTAGTGAGTACGTGTGTGTTTGTGCCGTTAAAAAACAGTTTTTTAAAAGCAAAGATAACACTATTTTAAGAACTAGTGAGAATCCAAGAAAATAATGAACTGTCAATGGAAAGGACGAATGTTCTAAGCATACTAAGAAAGAAGTTAAAAGGATTAAATTTAAAACAAATTAGTTTAGATGATAAATTTGATAATATTAATGTTTTAAAAACAGTAAAAAAATCATACATTCTTGACAAAATTGAGATAATTCTCATAAATGTAAAAAAAAAAAAGTTTATAATGCAAAAATGTACTCCCCTCGAAATCAGCTCTTAATCCTTAACATTGATTTAAGACTTTTTCAAAACTTTGCTCCCCTAAATCTTGTTAATAGATGTTTTTCTATGCAAAATGATAAGATTTTGTGCAAATTTTCTCTTTGGAAAGTCCTAAGAGATATTTGACATAGCGAACCACAAATGAATATTTTAGCTCAGGTAAGGTGGGAAGACATTTGTGTTAGCATTCAAGGCTGATTTTGTTCGACTAACAAGCACAGATGGATTAACAGAATTATTATTCATGGAATTATGAGCACCAATTTTCTTAGCATGATGATGAATAAACTAGTTATGCGCATGATAATGTGAATAATCATCAAAGCATGCATCCTTGGTCATATCACGATGAACGACACGATTCTTGTTAACATGATGAGTAGCACGAGAAACAAAAACACAATTCTTTTGAAAAAGACGTTGCTTTTTCATTCCTTCAAAATTTTCTTTACTCTCATTAAAGTTTACTGAAGCTTCACATTTTCTAAAAAAATGTCTTTGTATAAGATTTAAGTGTAGGATGAATTCCCGTAGAGTAGGAGGTTTTTGGATGCATAATACTCTTTGATAATTCACCTGTATGTCTTACAAGAACCACCTCGATTTCTTTATCTTTGGAACGCTTACAATTTGCGCATTTTCAGAATTAGAAGAATTTGTGTCTGAAGATTTATCTGGTTGATTCTTGACTGAGGTGTTACAACTGATCTTGCAACCTTTTGTAAGTTTTGTTCCAATTTTTGAATTTTTAAGAGTATATTGACTTCTTTCAATCTCAAAATTCTTGGTTGCTTGTTCTTTTTCCAACAATTATTGCTCAATATTTCTTATCTTTGCACTCCTTTCGATCTCAACATCATGATTCTCGTTTTCTGATATCAGGAATTTTTCAGTCAATTCAGAAAGTTACAGGATAAGTTTAGCCTTTTCTTCTTCCAAATCATATGATCTCTCTTTCTATTTATCCTCAAATTCTTGATGAAGATCAAAATAATACCAAAGTTCTTCCAATTTCTTTTACAATTCAGAGATAACTTTTTCTTTTTCACTAGACATGATTGATACCTAACAATAGATCTTTTAAGTGAAAAGATAAAAGATAATTTTGATTTCAAACTTGGCTAGTAGGACTTCAATAATGATAATGCAATCTAAAGATTCTTAAAGCCAATTAATTCTTCCAAGTCAATAACACCTTGATAAATTTGGAGATTCGGTGAGGGTTA
Organism: Drosophyllum lusitanicum; assembly: GCA_032274825.1. NCBI lineage: Eukaryota > Viridiplantae > Streptophyta > Magnoliopsida > Caryophyllales > Drosophyllaceae > Drosophyllum > Drosophyllum lusitanicum. The sequence continues at coordinate 1,601 of JAUEJL010138134.1, read as the reverse complement.
TAGAGCTTGGCGAGATTTCTTGTTGGTGATTGAGGGTTGGCGATAGGAATATGAAAACTGCTTGGCGATTGGAATATGAAAAATGGTTGGCTATTCCTAGGAAGCAATAGGTTGGCGATCAAGTGAAATGTTCAGGATATCGATTCACTTGAGGTGACTTAGATGGCAATTCACCTTTGAAGATGAACTATGATGATTCTTATATGTTGTCGAGTCAAAAATTCAATCCAAAACCAAGTAATTATCTTCAATTCTTTTATTATTCCATTCCAATACACTTGAAATCACCATCAATCACAAATCAACCTTCAATCTCGATTAAACAAACCTAATTTATGATGAAATACGAAGAACAGTCTTTCAAAAAATAACCCAGAATTTCGAACTCTAAATCCAGATTTATGATTTAATTTTCATATAATTTAAACCCAAATCCTTTAATAACAGTATGTAATCATAGATAAGCAATCAATTTCGATCAAACAACTCTAAATCATGATGGATCACGAGGAATAGTACGAGCTCTAAAACCCAAAGTATTGAAACAAAAACTAACGCATAATTGATCAATTAGCTCACCTTTGATCCTCTGATACCAATTATAGGACCGAATTGTATAAAGTATCAATCACGAATTGAGGCAATCACACAATAATCTTATGAACTTGATCGTATAAATGTATGCGTATGAATAAGTATACGGTCAAGAACAAAGAGAAGTATCTTAGGGTTTAGAACATAGAGACGTATCTTTAGAATATTAAATGCTTAGTGATTTAGGGTTTACAAACTGATATATACATTTATGGTATTTACACAAAATACCCTAAACTATGACTAATGTCATATGTACTAACAAACTTCACTAAAATATCTGAACACAATACAAAGGATCTAACAGATGTACCACAGTCCACATGTTTGCACCATTTACTTTCCAATATATGATTATATGTCCTAGCCAACCAACCAACATTCCAATTCAAATGGCGTATACTTACATACAGAGGCGGAGACAGAGGGGGGCTGAAGGGTACTAGGCCCACCATAATTAGCCCAAAGTCCTTGTATATTATCAGCTAAGTCTAGCCACTTTTTATTAAGTTCGTCCCCAAATAAAATTAAAAAACCCAATATAACACAAAAATAAACAATGAAGACTTTGAAGGCTGAAGCGACATTCTGCCTTTAAGGGTTTAAAGGTTTTCTTATTTTATTCACTTCTTCTCAAAATGTTTTTCATGATATTTTACTCCGCTGCCAATACGTCCATTGATATTTTATTCTCTGTTTTGCAATTCTTTCTTTGCATTGTTTTAATTTGGATATAAATATTGTTTTTGATTCAAACCATCGAAGAATATGGAAACTAGAAGAAATGTGAGTAACCTATTTCACTATCTAGTTTATAATATTGAATTATAAAGCTTAATATAATAAAGAACCTTTTGTTATTAGAATCATGAGTCAAGAGTTTGTAGTGAACAAACTTTTTTTTTGTTATTGAATTATTTGAAAGTCCTATTAACGTGATTACAGATGAGTTATAACAATAATACTTGTAGAAAGATGAGATCTTGATGAAGAACAAGTATGAACAA
>JAUEJL010138123.1:0-10923 GCA_032274825.1 Drosophyllum lusitanicum | reverse complement strand
TAACTCGTGCTTAGCTCGACAATCATCCCATGCTTCACTAGAATCGGGTGGTGTCATCTTATGGATGGTGCGTGATTCACATTTTAGAAAACGGGCTTTTGTTTCTTGATTAAAACCATGATTTAATATTGATTAACAAAGCAAGTGACAAAACCAATTTTCACTTTAAATATAATACCATGTTTATATTATCTTATTAATCATGTACGCGCGAGAGTTTGTTAACCAATTTAAAAACTCTTGTGATTTTATTAACTTGAAAAATTTATCAAGCATGTGAAGAAACATAAACAACCATGTAAGAAATTAAATCACATCGCACGCATACAAGGAGTTGGTAACGAAGCCTAAAAACCTATGCGTCCTACCCGTGAGCCAAGCCAGGAGGACAAGATCTACCAGGGACACAAACCTTGACCATGGAGCGCTCCCACGGAATCCGTTACCTCCATCGGGACTCACCGGATTCAAGGTCTTCAAGACTTCGCCTCTTGACTCTTGATTGTGGTCTTCAAAACACAAGTACATAAAGGAGATGAAATGGCATGCAAGGCACGCCCTTCCTATCAATCTAGTACAAGTACATAAGGATGAATGAAATGGCATGCATGCCACGATAAATAATTACAATTCAAATGAATAAATAATTAGTTACATCACATGTGACACTAAGGCCACCAAATATATCCAAACAAACACAAAACAACCACAAAAGCACAACCACAAGGTCTAGGGTAATGGTTACCAACCAAAAGGCAACTAACAAAAACCAAACAAGCATGGTGTGCCAAAACCTTGCAAACAAATATTTTGATAAGAATTTCCAAAACAAACACTCATGGCACAAAAGGAAATGCGTGTACATATGCATTAGAGCACAAAACCAATTTTTATACCCATATTCATATTTATACAACATATGTGTATGTATGTATGCATCTCATGCCATGACCATACCTTACATACCCATATTAGTATCTAAATTTTACAAGGGGATTTCAAAACCAAACAAACGGAATCTGCAAGAAAACCGGCAACTCCTCCATGACCCGAAAAAACATAAAATTTTATTTTAAGGACAAAAACTGCCGAGGATCTCCTTCACGGCCCCTCAAGGCCCGTGAAGCCCAAGGGCCTCACGACAGATCACGGGTCACAAGGGCTCGTTAGCCTAAAAACCAAGTTTCACGACTATACTGTTCAAGAGAAGCTTCACGACCCCTTACGGCTCGTGAAGCCCGAGAGCCTCACGACCGGCCACGGGACAGAAGGACTCGTGAAGTCTGAAAACACTTCCCACGACCAGACCCCTCACGAACACTTGTCTTGTGGCCTTTTCGACTCGTGAAGACATCTTCACGGCCCGTGAAGGCCTACTAGACAGAAAACATATCTTCCAAAATCGGTTTTTCGAGCCATTTTCATGTTGTATCTTGTAGCCTAGGCTCTGATAATAATGTAGGGAATCCATGTACGCCCTTACCCATACGCAGCGGGTAACGAAAACGACATGCATGTACTTCCCAAGTAGGTATCATGACTACAAACAAATATAGCAACTGAAACAAGAACAACGGAGTAGAAATATACCATCGCAAAGGCTGGATCTAACCACCGAGGTTAGGATGAACAGAACTCGAACCTGAGCTCCTCTATTGATAGTCCACACCAAGTGAGTAGGATTCCACCATGCTATAGATCCTCAAACTCGAACCTCAACACTGATCTCGAGTCCTTGGAGCAGCACCAACAGTTGTCTTGACTTCACTCTTCACACTCCAGCTTAAACCTCTCAAATAATGGTTAAAGTATCAATTGAGTGTGTTTGTGTGTACGCTCAAAGTGGTAAGAAGATAGATGAAAGAGCAATAGAGGCCTTTTATAAAGGCTGGAAGAAGACTAAAGGACACTAGGGTCGGCCCCAAGCCACCCTCTGATTGGAGCAACACAAAGGTCCAATAAAAACAAAGTGTCACTTTGACTTCTGTCTTCATGGGCTGTGAAGCCCTCGTGAAGGACTCAAAGGCCGGGTACCACCGCACACTCTCATTGGGCCAGCAAGTGGTCCAATAAAATCCCTGTGCAGTAACAACCTCTTCAATAGTCTTTTAAGGCTAGTAAAAGAGGTGTTATCACTATTAATTCATGAAACTGATCTAGGCTTTATGGTGCACATTTTGAATAGTCATTTTGAGTACTACAAGAGCCATATGAAGCTTAAGGATCAAGGTTACATGTTTATGAATTGGCAATTGGTATATTGTGGTTAAAACTCTCAAACACACTTGAATACAATACTTTGTGAGTTCAAGAGTGTCAAGGCATTTGGTGGTGTTAGATAGGCTTATCTACACTATAGCAAATGGGGATCAAATTACACTTGGTGTGGACTACACTAGAGGTACACAAACTTGTGTATCCTCGTTCCGAGGCTCTAATCCGTAAGCAAGAAAGAAGACTAGCATCAACGTATACTTCTATATTTTTGTTGTTATTTTGTTGCATTGTCATGTCTAGAGTTATGGTCCATTTGGTGAGTGTTGTGTGCTTCAAGAAAAATTGTGTTCACACCTTTTACGCTTCAGTTGCCTTTTCGGTTGAACCACCGATTCCCAACAGTGGTATCAGAGCCATCTCTAACATGGCATTGCATATTTGGGTTTGAAAACTGGATTTTCTATCAAAAATGGTGTTCCGGAGACCGGGCACAGGCCGTACCTTTAGGGGTACGGGAAGTGCCGGCGGCCGAGGCACGGCCGTGCCTATGGGGGTAAGTGTCGTGCTGGCAGAAAGCTTTTTAGGGTTAAAATGTTGAAAACTGTACTGGCACACTCGTGGGCACGCCCGTACCACTCATGGGGCACACCGTTGTATTTTCTCAAAATCCTAAGCCATTTTTTTAAATCCCTGCGGAAGAATAATTGAAAGGATCACTTAAAACACAAATATTTACAACCGTTCACAATTTACAAACATAAAATCCTTTGTTGTGATACAAATATAAAACATGGCTCATCTTTAATCCAAAAACAAATATCAGAGCGCTAGTCAACTTTTTCTTTAACCTAAAACACAGCACAAAGACCGAACCTGCAAAAACAGTTCAACGGTGGGGAATTAGCACAAAGCTAAGCGAGAGAAAGTTAAACACAATAGCAAGCATCATCAATCGATACAAAAGCACGGCCCATACGAGCTCGTGGTATGATAACGAGTGTCGTGATGAAAGTCAGCTATGCGTGTAGTTCGACTGAGCTTGTTTGCTATTGGTAGTACAGTTGTTGACCTTCCAATGAATCTGTTGTACAGAAGGAAATTCAAATGTGTCAAGTAGCAAAGGGCTATCGGTAAACCTTTGCTTTGGCCGGCATTGGTTGTAGGTTTTGTGCCAAACTTCTTTAACCTAAAACACAGTACAAAGACCGAACCTGCAAAAATAGTTCAACGGTGGTGAATTAGCACAAAGCTAAGCCAGAGAAAGTTAAACACAATAGAAAGCATCATCAATCGATACAAAAGCATGTAATCACATGGTACAGAAGACCGGCGGTTTGGCATAGAACCTACAAACAATGCCGGCCAAAGCAAAGGTTTACCGATAGCCCTTTCCTACTTGACACATTTGAATTTCCTTCTGTACAACAGATGCATTGGAAGGTCAACAACTGCACTACCAATAGCAAACAAGCTCAGCCGAACTACACGCATAGCTGACTTTCATCACGACACTCGTTATCATACCACGAGCTTGTATGGGCCAAATAATCATACAACAGATATACAATCAATAATCAACAATCATCAGACTCAACAGTCTATCAATCATAAACACATGCGTCACATCAATCATATCAATCATAACCTTTACTATCCGTGAGTTAACATCAACTCACCTCTTGATCTAAAACGTAGCACTCACTTGTCTAATATCACTGAGTCTTGGTGTTTCCTTAAAACACATCAACACCGAAATTAGTTTCCAATAAATATATCTTCACACACACACATACATACATACATATATATATATATATATATCAAGAATACTCATCAAGTTAGATCCACATAATATAAACATATAATATGTACTTCAAAAGAACCAACAACAAAAGATCCAATTTCTGAAAATCGCTGGACGCGTCGCGTCGGGCTTCGAGCGGCCCCTATTCGAATGGCCACTTCGAACGGAGACTTCGAACGGGCTTCGAACGCCTACTTCAAGTGGCCACTTCGAGCGCCCAACACCTTCGAATAGACTTCGACTTCCCATTGACTTCGAGCACATCTCTTTTCGAACGGAGACTTCGAATTCGAAATGAACGAGTCGCGTTGCGTAAAATTCAGACCAAATACGAACCGACATGTAATTAAAAGCTAGAAAATGATTTCTAACACTTCTAAACCCATAATAATTTCAAATAACATGTTTACAAACATCTATAGCACTTCAAATCCATTTAAAACACCAAAACAAACAAAACCCATTTGTCGAGTAAGCTTCAAACTTCTATCCATGGTGTTCTTCATGCATATACATAAAACCCAGCAACAAAACATATTAAATTGATCATAATGATGTTATAAACATAATCTAACCTTAGTCTTGATTAATCAATCACCAAAATCTCCAAATCAAAAATTCAATTTTCTTCTTGAGGTTTCTTCAACAAGAGGTAAAACATACATTTTGCACACACATATGATATTTGAGAAATGAGGAGGTGATTACTTTCAAATCTATCCATATACACGTGCACACACATATTTACTCAACATAAGCATGAGGTGTCTAAAAACTCATAATTACACATACACACATATATATATATCACGTATACCTACATGCATGCATACATACATACTTAATTACTTCCAAAGTAATTAATTAACTTAATTAACATGAGATATCAATTAAGTTAATTAGAATAATATAACCACATAATTAAATATTTAAACACACAGAATACGCACCACCAACGCACTAAAGACTAGCCCGAGTTTACGGCTGTTATAAATCTCCTCTCCTTAAGAGGATTCCGTCCTCAGAATCCCATCCCGTTCAAACAATAAAGGGTATCGATCTTTCATATCTGCCTCTGTCTCCCAGGTTAAGTTAGAACCCAAACTGTGCTTCCACTTGGCCAACTCCGTAGGAATCTTTTTCTTACGAAGTTTGTTCACTTTATGATCCGAAAGTTCAACAGGTTCTTCCACAAGTCTCTTCTTCGAATAACTTAAAAGGCATGTACTGGGAGAATCTGACTCTCATCTTCTACCTTACACTTTCGTAAATAACACACATTGAACGTGTCGTGAATACCTGCCAACTCATAAGGAAAATCCAACGTAACTGTCTGATCGTTCACTACGTGCCGTATGCGAAAAGGTCCAATAAAGCGAGGAGCTAACATTCCACGCTTACCAAAATGGATAACACATTTCCATAATGAGACTTTCAAATAAACCAGTTCACGCACCACAAACGAAACAGGCCGACGACGAAGATCAGCATACATTTTTTGCCTATCTCTGGCGGCTTTCAATTTCTCTCTAACAATAGCAACCTTTTCTACAGTTAGCTAAACAATCTCTGGACCCGCATATTGTTTCTCACCAGCTTCTAACCAACAAGTTGGGGTACTTCAACGATGACCGTACAACATTTCATATCGAGGTATCCCAATGCTTTAATGGTAAGAATTGGTATACGCAAATTCAATCAATGGTAGGTGTGAATCCCAAGAGCCACCATACTCTGTAACACAGGCACGCAACATATCATCAAGTGTCTGTATAGTTCGTTCAGTCTGACTATCTGTCTGGGGATGATAAGCGGTACTTAAGTTAATTCTCATCCCCAATTCTCTTTGTAAACTCTTCCAGAAGTTAGAAACGAATCTAGAGTCTCTGACACATACAATATATAAAGGAATGGCATGCCTTGAAACAATTTCATCGATGTATAATTGAGCCAATCTTCCCAGAGATGTCGTCTCACAAGTAGCAAGAAAGTGAGCACTCTTCGTTAAACGATCCATAATTACCCATATCATGTCATGGTTCTTCTGAGTATGCGGAAGTTTTGTTACAAAATCCATCGTAACGTGGTCACACTTCCACTCAGGGATCTCCAGTTGTTTTAATTATCCGTAAGGCTTCTGATGTTCAGCTTTCACTTGTGCACATACATGACACGATTCAATAAACTACGCCACATATACTTTCATAGTTGGCCACCAGTATAATACCTTCGGTTCGTTATACATTTTGGTACTACCTGGATGTGTCGACAGTCTAGACTTGTGTGTTTCCATTAAGATAAATTTCCTCAGTTCTCCAAGCATAGGCTCCCAAACACGAGTCTTGAATGTTTTAAATCGACGAGAGTCATCAGTTAACTCTTCTTTTCTCTCCTCATCAGTTCTGATTTCAAATTTTCTTCCTCCAAGGCTTCCAATTGAGCGGATTTCAGTCTATCCACTAAGTCAGATACTATCTTCATTCGTATTAATTGAATATGACCTCCAGCTCCTTTGTGACTCGAGGCATCTACCACCACATTTGCCTTCCCAGGGTGGTATCTTATTTCACAATCATAATCCTTGATTAACTCCGGCCATCGTCTTTGTCGCATGTTCAACTCCTCTTGTGTAAACACATATTGTAGACTTTATGATCGGTACAAATCACACATCTATTACCGTATAGATAATGTCTCTACAATTTTAGCGCAAAAACAACAGATGCCAGTTCCAAATCATGAGTCGGATAATTCTTTTCGTGCAGTTTCAACTAGCGTGAAGCATAAGCAATCACCCGATCTCTTTGCATCAAGACACAACCCAAAGCATCAAACGAAGAATCACACAAATCCTATGATCCACAAGGTAAAGCAAGAATAGGGCTTGGCATAATAACAGCCTCAATGTATGAAAAGACACATTCTGTTCATCATTCCACTTAAACTGTACATCCTTGCGAGTTAACTTGGTCAATGGACCAGCAATCTTGGACAAATCTTTAATAAATCTGCGGTAATAACCCGCCAACCCAAGAAAACTCTTAATCTTTGAAGGTGATCTCAAAATGTTCCAGTTCATAACTGCCTCTACTTTTGAAGGATCAACTTTCACTCCTTCATTGCAAATAACATGCCCCAAGAATTGGACTTCTCTGAATAAGAATTCTCATTTCGAGAACTTGGCATATAATTGTTCTTTATTCAGAGTTTCCAAAACTTATCTCAAATGCTTCTCATGTTCCGACTCCGTCTTAGAATAGATAAAGATGTCGTCAATGAAAACAATCACAAAGTTATCCACATATGTTCTACAAACCCGATTCATCAGATCCATAAATACTGCAGGTACGTTACTCAAGCCGAATGGCATAACTAAGAATTCATAATGACCATATCGCGTACGAAAAGCTGTCTTGGATACATCATCATGAGATAGACGCACTTGATGATAACCAGATCTCAAATCTATCTTGGAAAAGAATGAAGCACCCTATAGCTGATCGAACAGATCATCAATTCTGGGTAACTATCAGACCAGCAAACCCGGGCTAGTTGTTAGTGGTTTAGCGGTGCGTGTTTATGTGTGCTTTAAGTATGTGATTATATTAATTAATTGAGTTTAATTGATATATCCGAAGGATTCTCATTCATGTTCAAAAACCCAAAATGGAGCTCTAAAGAAATATAGCAACGAGAAGAACACAGAAGTGAGACCATACCCTTGATGTCTTTGGTAGTATTGGTGTTGAAGATGTAATGCTGGAACTCAAAATGGAGCTCTTCTATTAGTATCCACACCAAGTACCCTTGAATCTACATTGCTAAAGCTTGAAACTTGATTTCCACAGCTGGAATGAAGCTCCAAGGACAGCACTAAAACTATTGCTTTTGATAACTCTCACTTGAACTCTCCAAAAGCTCCAAGTATGTGTTGCAATGTGTGTTGATCAAGTGGTAAAAGGTTCCAACAAAAGAAGAGAGTGGGGTTTAAATAAGTCATTAGAAAGCTCAAATGGCACCAGGCTCGGCCAAAATGGCTAGCCCTCATTGGATCAACTAAAAAGTTCTACAAAGATTAAAGTATCAATTTGACTTCTGTCTTCACGGGCTCTCATGGGCCGTGAAGGAAGTCGTGAAGGCAGCGCCCCACTATTCCTTACCCGGCTTACGAGGCATCGTGAAGGGTTTCTGGCCACGACCTCCTCACGACCCGTGGGGGCCTATGAAGGTCGATGAAAACCCTAATTCAACTATTTGAATGTCTAGACTTGTGTGGTCGGATTCAACGCTTGGCTTGTGACTCAATAGGCCCGTGCCTTATCGGTAGTGATTCAAGTATATGTGTATCAGTGGGCATATAACCAACAGACTCCCACTTGCTCATGATACAGTGTCATAATCGATCACAGACAAAGAAAGGCTCTAGCTAAGCATCAATACCCCCAAGTCGGCACGAGTTGTCATCCTCGACAAAAACCTAATAGCCATTACAAGGCTTAAGAGGTTCTATAGATAAGTGATCATGTGCATCCTTTTGTTCGCGGTATCCATATGAACACGAGACATGGAAGATGTCAATCTCCAGATCATTCACTATTATGTTTCTTGATTATAGATTGGTGGTGACCAAATAAACAAGTTGCATCTGATCTAAAATCAATGTAACTCAAGCATGGCCATGCATATTTGGTGTCAGCTCCCAATCATCGATGGGCCAGGGATATCTCTCTAACTAGAGGAACAAATCCTCATGACTACATGGTCCCATTATATGTTTCATACTTTACTCAATTATTCCCTTTATAACAGCCAGTTACGAACCGCGTTTGAGAATAATTAGAGTAAGGCAGATTCATACTCAGGTTATCCATGCATCTCATGTCTTAGGATGAAATGATATTATCATCCTGAGTTACTTGTGACTATGAATCCATGAAGTAAACTCAGGTGCGTTACTTTTGGTCACTTGAAACACCTTTCAAGCACATGTAAGTGTTGCATCCTTATTCAACCAATTTGAATACCAGGCCAACCACTTACTTCAATCTTGTTTCATTCTTCCTTCCAGTGAAGAATGACTGATTGCAGAAGATTTTAGAAGGATAAACATTCAAGGAAGTGTTTAAACATGCTAAGATGGAACACAGTACAGACTCTATGATTGTGACCGCAACACGCGTATATATAAATCTCCATTCATATATTGAAACAGAGATAAGTAACAATACCGCTTTAATGTTCCCTTCAAATATAAATACAAATCAAACAAACCAAATACAAAAGTCAAGCCAAACGACTAGCGAATCTAACACCTATAGCTCTAGCATGAGAATCATGAGCAGCTTGTGATAACGGCTTAATGAATGGGTCCACGAGGTTCCCATCCGTCGGTACTCTGCTAATGGCAATATCACCATTCTTGATAACTTCTCTAATGAAGTGATATTTTTGAAGAATGTGTCTTGTCCTCTTGTGAGCTCTCGGTTCCTTCGCCAAAGCCACCGCACCCTCATTGTCACAAAATATCTCAATAGGGTCAGCTATGCTTGGAACCACTCCTAGATTTTGGATGAATTTCTTCATCCACACATCTTCTTTAGCAGCTTCACTTGCTGCAATGTATTCTGACTCGGTCGTTGAATCAGCAACTGTGTCTTGTTTCGAGCTCCCCCAGCTTACTGCACCACCATTTAATAGGAACACGAACCCCGATTGTGATCGGCTGTCGTCCCTATCGGTTTAGAAGCTAGCATCAGAGTAACCCTTTAGTCTAAGCTCTTCCTCACCCCCGAATACTAAGAACATTTCTTTAGTACGCCTAAGGTACTTAAGAATGTTCTTTACTGCCCTCCAGTGAGCTTCTCCCGGATTTGCCTGATATCTACTAGTCATGCGTAAGGCGCATGAGACATCAGGGCGAGTGCAGAGCATGGCATACATGATCGATCCCACGGCCGAAGCGTACAGGACTCGCTACATCATGTCCAACTCCTTTTGAGAGTTGGGGCATTGAGCCTTGCTTAATGCCAATCCATGCATCATGGGGAGATTCCCTTTCTTGGAATCCTCCATCTTAAATCGTTTAACGACTTTGTCCATATATGCACTTTGGCTCAAACCAATGAGCCTTTTAGATCTATCCCTATAGATTTTGATTCCGAGAATGTATCCCGCATTTCCTAAGTCTTTCATAGAAAAACAACTCCCAAGCCAAGCCTTGACACTACGCAAGGTTGGGATATGAGTAGAATGTCATCTACATATAGAAGTAGGAAAACGATTGAGCTCCCACTAGCCCTGACATATACACATGGTTCATCTTCGTTTTTCAAAAATCCAAATTCTTTGATCATTTCATCAAAACAAAGATTCCAACTACAAGAGGCTTGTTTAAGTCCATAAATGGACTTCTTAGGCCTACATACCTTGTTAGGATACTCCGGATGTACAAAACCTTCAGGTTCTGTCATATACACCTCTTTAGAAAGCTTCCCGTAAAGGAAGGCGGTTTTTACATCCATTTGCCATATTTCATAATCATGAAAGGCAGTTATGGCAAGGAGGATCCTGATTGACTTCAACATGGCCACTGGTGAAAACGTTTCATCGTAGTCAACACCAGGTGTTCGCGTGAAGCCTTTTGCCACCAGTCAGGCTTTGAAAGAGTCCAAGGTATTGTCTATGTTGGTTTTCTTCTTGAAAACCCATTTACACCCAACGGGTCGAAACCTGGGTGTTGGATCAACCAGTTCCCAAACCTGGTTATCCGACATGGAATCTATCTCGCTTTCTATTGACTCTCTCCACTTGGCAGACTCAGGGCCTGCCATTGCTTCTCGGTAGTTGGTGGGTTCATCTTGATCCACCAATAGCTCATTGCCCTCAGATATGAGAAATCCATA
>JAUEJL010138112.1:0-10923 GCA_032274825.1 Drosophyllum lusitanicum | reverse complement strand
GCTATACGATCGGGTGCGCTTGCCCGTTAGTGTGTCAGTCAAATTAGGTTAGATTAGTGTTAAAATTTAAGACTGATGGTCGCGTATCAATCATCCTTTATATACACACACACATATAAAATTCTCGTTTGAACTCTTCTCTATGTATAAATCAATGCCTAATAATTGTAAAGATTCCTTGATGACTCATTAATACACTCATTAATGACGTATTAATGAATGGTATTTTAGAAAAATCAAGTCTTATTCATTAATGACCGACCACTCGTACACAATTTACGGTTAGATAAATATATAATGATAAAAATCTCCTTATTAACGAGTTATTAATATATTACAAACAGTTATCGCACTTTTTATACAAATAACAGTTTTTATTTAAACTTTTCTCGATCATATCAACCAAGTCGTACCTCATTTCGATTTCAGTTCATCGCTCTACGTTTTGTCTTATTATGTGGAGGTTGGTGTGATTATTATAAAGAAGCATGGGCTTGAGGAAGTTTCGTACATACATCACGTTTATTCTACCCAATTAAGACGTACGTACAATATAAATATAAATAAATAAATAAAGTTATAAACGGCAAAGAACATAAAAAAACAAAAAATAGGAATTTACGAGCAGTCACCGTTTTAACAATTAATTAATACATATACGGTAACTTTTATAGCTAAAAAAAGACTTGGTATTTCTTTCAAAGAAACAGAGAGATCTCGCAGTTTGATATTATTTCACCAATATATTTTCCATTTTATGGTTCCAAAAATCGAAAATCAATTACATTTTATAGGTCGATCGCCTTTAATTATTTTTCACAAATCGATCCAGATATTGTTCCAATATTTTCCCTCATGAATGCTACAATCTCACTTGCACAAGGCCTAACCATGAGTGAAGACCCGATACACTTTCCAGCCACCGACATCATAGCCTTCACCTCCTCCAAATCAAACCCATGTCTCAGCCGTGGATCCACCACTTCCTCCACACTCACCTCCCCATTCACCACCGGATCAATAATCTCCGTCAGCTTCTTCTTCTCCCCTGGCCTCTCCGTACTAAATGCTTCTTTCCCCGTGATAAGCTCAAGTAGAACAACTCCGAAACTGTAAACATCATTTTTCTTTGAAACCAATCCTGTTTTTAAATAGTGGGGATCTACGTAACCTTGTGATCCCATTATCATTCTGTTTGTCTTTGTGGAAGATGGAGGTAAAACCATGGAAGTAAAACCTAATTTAGCGGATCCGAAATCACAAAGTTTGCAGTTTAGGTGTTGATCTAAAAGTATATTAGAAGACTTGATATCTCCATGGATAATTTGTATCCCATGAAGATACTCTATGGCTGTTGCAAGCTGAAATGCAATCAAGGCTCTGGTTTTCCACGTCAGCGTTAGGCTGCCATGACCATGAAGAAGCTGATGGTGTAAGGTACCGTTGGGTGCATACTCGAACAACAGAGCACGCTCTTGTTCTAGTTCTTCCCGATCATCACATGATGAGTGTCCGAGAAATTGAACAATGTTTGGGTGTTTCAATCGGAGCAAGATTTGAAGCTCTTGATCGTGAATCCGGGCAAGCCGCTCAGTGCAAGCCGATTGGACTTTAACGGCCGTTAAGCCGGAATCCGGTAGTCGGGCTAGGTAGACGGTACTAAAGCCGCCGGAGCCGATAACCGTGGAGAAATTCTTGCTCCATTTCTTGATCTCTTCCCATGAAAATCTGGTGACGATGTCGTCGGCGGTGCTACAACATCCATCGGTGCCACAATCAGCGACTTTATCGGAAATTGTAAAGCAAGCGAAGAAGGAATTGAGAAAGACCATTGACGGAATTGGGAACAGAGATTTGAATGGATGGGAGTGAAGCAATAAATAATAGGCAGGTGGATATATTAACTGAGTTACTTACGTAGGTTGCTTAAAGAATTGAAAATTGTTAAAGGTGGATTGAAGGAGAAGCAAGTAAAGTGATGGAGGGAGGCCGGCCGGGGTGATTGGTTATTTAAGAAGGAAGCTAGGAAAGACTATGTGTATATATATATATATACATACATGAGATGGATGATGGCCGGGGAGGTTGAAGGTGAGGGTGAGGGTGGTGTCAGTCAGTCAGTCAGTGAAGGTAAAGAGGAATTAGGGAGGTTGGTGGTTGGGGACCCGCCATTGAAGGCAAGCTCAAGGAAGGAAGGATAATGAAATATTGAAATGTGTTAAATACATTTTTATTTGGGTAAGGGCGATAGTCTTTGACCACCCACAGACAACAATATCAAAGGCCATATATTGCAATTTTCTATCGTCGGTGTGGTTTTCGTTTTTCTAATTTTTCAATTTAATTAAATTAATTGATACATACATTCGATTCATTTACTCCAAGATTCCCTTATAAATTTTAAATATTTATAATGTTAAAATCTAATAATACATATAATAAAATAATTGTATTTACATATATAGAGATATAAATTTTTTTGAAAGAGAGTTAAATCTATTATATTTCAGAAATTTGTATATAAAATTACTTTCAAATTTTTTATAAAACCTTCTTATAATCAAATTTGTATTTTCTTAAAATTTAATTTAATTTATTTATGTGTTTACATAAATAACAACGAAAATAAATATATGTGTTTACTACAAGATTTGAATGAATGCTTTTATTAAGATATTTTATATTTAAATGTTAACTCTTAACAAACTAAATTATCTAAAAGTTAATAATATTTGAGAAACTAAACAGGATGATTAATGAAAAAAATTATAAATATAATGACAATATCATAACTCATTTTCTTTTAATATATATATTAAAGATAAAAGATATGCTTGTGATTAATTTTTTATCACATACTACAGTTATATATTACTAACAATAAATACCACTTGGTATATAAATTAATTAATTAATAAAATATAAAGTTGTTATGCATAAATAAATACTTATATTATATACGAATTTCCATCCATGTTTTATCCTTGAAAGGTTATTAACATTTGACTAATTTTAAATCATTTAAAACTATATATACATCATTCTAATATAATACTAAAGAGTACGTAGATCGTTAGTAATTTTTTTTGAAAGGTAAATAAACGAATCCGACATACAACCCCATTTGCGAGTTTCAAATGTGGAAGCAGAAGCAAAATTACTACAAAAAATAGATTACCGCAACCTACTCCTACGGCTAGGAGTATTCATGGATGGTTGATTTGAGATTCAGTTAACCAATAATCAGTTAATAGAAATATTGATTTATAGATTTCTTAAACCTAAATCTAAGCTGAAAACACCGGTTAATCTAACATCAATTAACCGGTTTTTTACGGTTCGGCTTTTCAATTAACCAAATTACCCGCTTTGTAATTACTAAATATATTTTCAAATTAAAAACTTTCTAAATGTATTATTCATATATCAACTTTTAACAATTTGAATGGAAAATTATAGATCACTTGAATAATATGGACTATTTATGAGCTAAAAACCATAGAATAAAAACATTAAGAATAATGAAAGACGTCTTTAATCTATCACTGAGCAGGTTGGTACAGAGGGCACCAAATAGGGATGGTAAAACAACCCGAACCCAACGGGGACGACCAAAACCCGCCCCGTTGTCATTCCTAACACCAAATGCCTAAACAAGACAAGAACAAACTATATGTTTACCACAAACTTTCTAGTCCTCTCTCTAGCAAGTTGAATAAAACTAAGTTGGTAGTAGTGTATAATAAGATTTATGACTGTAAGTAACCCATAAATATTAAATAATGACTCTCTATGAAAATATATACTGAAAAGTGATGTGTTTTTTTGTAACAAAATTTAATAAGTTGATAACTGTTGTCTGGTAATAATTTATCAATTAGTTGATATTGATAAACCTAAAAATAAAAGTGGTATTTTAATTTTTAGTTTTTCGGTTAACCGTCTATTTTTAAATTCATGAACCACTGAACAGAAAAACCAAAATTTATACCGGTTTTGTTAACCAAACAGAAAATATTGAATCAAATTTAGTCAACCTAAATGTCGGTACGGTTTTTCAGTTCGGCTTTTGGTTTTCGGATATTTTGAACACCACTCTTTGCGGCATCAGTTTAACCTGTTAGAGGAATTAAATGAAACACTACCAAACTAAGAAGCTTACAAACGTTGTAATTGATGACTTGTTAGGGTTTTACTATTATAAATATTTATAGGTAATTTGTCGTGGCAATTTAATAGACAAAGAAAACAAAATTTCTATCCGTATATATAGTAGATTAAGCCGAGTGGATGGATCATCCTTAAATATCATGTTAAATCTTATGTCTTTGTTTTTAATTATTGTCTTTTTGCGTAGCAATAAATATGGAGAAGAATTTGAATAAATGTGGGCGGTGGTTTATTATCAATCGTAAAAGATATTTAATAATAATAATAATAATAATAATATTTCATCGCATTTTTTTTTCGTTTTTAAAACAATCACACATAACTAACACATCCATCATAAATAGATAAATAATGTGTAATTATTTTTTGAAAAAATAAAAATAAAAGGCCGTCTTTATTAATAGGAGGAATTATGAGTTTGATACCATTCGTGTGCGGCAGGGGAAGGTTTCGTGGGTGGGTTCTTTGCTTCATCTTATTAATTATTATTAATTTTAATAAAATAATAATAATATAATATTATTCTCTTGGATTGAATTGGTGGGATAATGTCTTTTTGTTTTGTTATGCCACACTTACGCGTCTTTTACTTCATAAATTAAGTTCTTCTCAAACACTTCTTTCTTTCTTTATGTTAAAACTCTTTATTTATTTTTCTCTTTTTGATCTAAATTGTAACTACCCAAATGTCACCAAAACAAAACTCAACTATGAAAAAAAAAAAAAACCCACCAAATTTCTCATTAAAAACTACATGGATGAAAGAAGAAAATGAAACACAAGTTGAATAAAACTAAAGATACTCGAAACCAAATGTTAAAGTGTTGCTATAACTCATATTTAAGGATTAAAGTGTTGAATTTGAATGAATTTGGTGAAGTTGTTCAAATGGGTCATTTAGGTTAAAATCTTGATTTGAATGTGTAATTAAGTTATATGTATGTTACTAGTCCTATCTTGATGCATCAAAATTTGTTTCCTGCCATTTTAGAAACTAAAATGAATCCAAATCGCTAGCCAATTTGATGAAATTAGTTGAATTTGATAGAAACCCACATAAATGGGTCAAAACCATATGGTTCTTGAATTGGATATTTGAATGAGTAATATACAGTTTTGTAACCATGTTTGAATACCAAATGACTATAGAAAACATTGGAAATCGATTTGGACATGTTTGGAGTCGAATTGGTAAACATGTTCAAAATTCAGTCAGTTTGACTTTGTTGATTTTCGTCATATTTTCGAGTTTTGACCTCAAAATTTGCAGTTGAATTGCTCATAATAAGTGGAATAATCTATCTTTAAAAATTTTATACAAAACACCGTTTTAGTGTCTATCCGTTAGAGTCAAAATCGTGGATTTTGACCCGTTTAGTCAATAAATAGTTTTATACTCAGTTTCAGAGTTTTGGGCAGACTGTTAGGATAATACTTACATTCTAAAAGTAATTTTACTAATCCAAGTGGGCGACGAAGCATTCTTAGAAAGGAATCCCCTTTGAAGGCCGTAAATTAGATTTTTGTTTAGTTATGCGTGAAGCGTCTTTGGTTAATATTATTGTGTATTAATGATATTCTAGGTACTACCTGAGTTGGTTAGCATCTTCTTATGGGATTGGTGGTTAGTCGTGCTAGTCATACTTGCATGGAATCAAGGTGAGTACCGGTTTTCATGAGGCTTAATAAATAAAGAATAAAATAACATTTAATGACCATCATTAAGGGAGTACCATAACAAGCCATTCGATGTGAATTCTAAATATTCAAATATGCGATAGAGATATGAATTTGAATACTATAGTGTTGACTTGATATGTTATCTATGTATTGACACGTGTATGCGCAAGGTATGATATTGATTGTTAAATATCTTTGAATTGTGAGATGCATGCATGTTATTGGATCCTGAATGGATCATCTATGTAATATGTGTTTGTCCGGACATTCAATGACTGTTTTTATAGTCGTGTGCTTGAGGTCAGTTGTTAGGATAGGGTCCTAGTAGATCCTTCGGGTCGGGGCACCTATATAGCTAGATTTCGGTAGACTTATGGGTTGGGATCAAGAATCCCGGTAGACTCATGGGCCGGGATCAATGGAGGTTCTGCAAGACCGTCGTTTCTTGACGTAAGGGGCACTTAGCTACTCGCTGAAACCAAGAGATCCAATGGTTCTGTAACGTTGCTCAGTGGATCGCTACTCGCTCACCCACCGGAACGGTTGGTTGTGTTTGATACCCAGTTAGGGTTGTTGAGCTGGATTAGCTATTCTGCGAGATATGACGCCTACTGATCTTGTAAGTACTACACTATGTGATATGATAGCATTATTTTCTTATTCCTACTTTGTGATATGCTTTATTGATACTTGTGTTTAATTTGTGCTCACTAGCTATTTATAGCTAACCTCGTGTTATTTTTTCATGCGCAGGAAAGTATTAGGTTATGTGGCGAGGACGGGTTACCTACTGGTGTACTTGTAATCATATTTTGAGGAACACTTGTTTTGTTGTTGTGCATATTTTGTGTATGATCGGTTGGTAAGATAAAGTAACACCATTTGATTTTGGGACTTGGCAAGTTTTGCCGTGTATTATAATCACAAGTCTTTATTAAAGTTACTTACTATTTTGTAATTAAAGTTTTAAATTCCACAACTGGGTGTCAAAAATAGGTTATGAAAATATTTACTTTACAAACGGACTCACGCAGTTTGAAAACTTGAATTATATTAATTCTATAATTTTTTAAAATGACGGTATTACACAACGATAGAAAATAAGGCTGCAGTGGAAAGAGCTACAACTACGACGGCGGTGGTAAGAGACACAGCGGCGGCGGTAGAAGCTTCGAATACAGTGGCAGGAACTACGACTACGGTCGCCGCCGCCATGCTTGTTACCAGTGCCTTAGTAGTTGTAGTTCTTGCCAATGTAGTCGTAGCTCCTACCACCGCCTCTTTTCTTGCCGCCGCTTTGGCCGCTAACCTGTCTCTACCTTGCCACCACTTTTGCATTTGATATTTTTTTCCTTTAATGGATCATTTGCAAAAGTTATCTCCTTACATTCATGATTATTAGTACACACTAATAAGACACAAATAACATATCTCCTTGACTTTAAATTTTTGCTCAAATAACTAAGTACACACATGACCTGTGTTCATCAATTTAGAATGTTTGTAACCCTTACCTTTTAGCACTCTTATCATACTGTTATGTTAGATTTTCATTCTCATCACTTAATCTACCACTCAAACATGATGTGATCACTTCTCATCACAAAATAGGACTCACCTAATACACAATTAACAAATCATAAATCATAACAAACAAAAAAAGAAAATAAAAAGATAGTCTACCTCGGTGCATTATACTTTCCACACCCATGTTAGTTACTTTAGTGTAATTTAAGAATTTTAGCTAAATATTATAATGAGTCAGGGCGGTGGAGTGCACACTCCTTCAAGTCTTAACAATCTTACACATAAAAACAACAACAGTCGAGGGGTCACGTCCCTTTGCCGGGTCCTAGGCAGCAGTGCAGCACCACTGGTGGCGGTCCCACTAGCAAGTCAGCAAACGAGGGTCAAGAGGTCAAAGCCATCTTGCAAGGTTTGTGGCAGCTCACCTAAAAGAAAATACATGATGGTTCTAAAGATAGTTAGCATGCTCACCTAAAAGAAAATACATGATTGTTCTAAAGATGATTAGCATGCTCAACTAAGTGCTGATGGGATCAGCTAAGTGTTGAATTGATCAGTTAAGTGCTGAACTAATTGGTATGATAAACTTAGTACTCAATTGACTTTGTATCTTTGCTTAGCTAAGCATTTGCATAGCTGATTGGTTCTCATCTGAGCGTTTGCTTGGCCTAGTGGTTGCTTAGCTAAACACTATATTATTGACCCATCTCATGATTGTCTATAACAAAAGGTTAATTGTTGTTTAATTGATTTTGGTGTTTGTCGACACCAAAAGGACTGCTTTTCAGGATATAAGGAATAAACAAACACAAAAATTATATGCGAAATTGTCCAGGAAAGGGATCTTTCAATATCCCTATGTTGATTTCTTGTAACTTTAATAAGGTATAAATACAATTTAATAACACTATCCTTATACACAATTGATCCAAACGATACGATACATACTATCTATATACCCTCTAAAAGGAAGTTTTCTAACAACCCAGAATTCACCACATTGTGGTGCAGTGGCACCTTTATTTGATCACGATATGGTCAACTCGCAAGTAGCAACACCATCATTCCAAACACTCTTAGTGTGAGAGGAGTGGTTACTCTCCATCACGTCTATCACACTGTCACGTCAGCTTTTTTCTCCCACCACTTAGCCTCGTAATGATCACTATCCACCATACCAAATTTTGAGACCCACCAAATACCTCAATGCTAATAAAAAGAAGAAAAAAAGTGAGAGAAAGGAAGTGAAGTGGCCCCACATACTTCAGCCCTGCCCTCCACCCCAGCATATGTCCACCCCTCACCGCCGTGACCACGGCGCGATGGTGTGGTTCCAGCCGATGACCACGACATCAATGCCTCACCTCCACCCACCCCGAAGTCCACTCCTTTTACTCTTTGTAACAAGGGGTTAAGAAGGTGAAATCTGATATCAGTTATTCCTCTTATGTCTGATTGTCTGGTATTCATACAAATTATTACAATAAAAGATTTCGTAAAACAAATGAGACAAGATTACTTAAAACAAAAAAGGTGTTTGTTGTTGAGGATTACATAACATAGCATAGCATTAATTTAATAAATAATGGAAAGAATCAACGGGTATGAAGGATAGGTTACATGAATCGGTGCCATTCGTGGGTCTCCACGAGTCGTAATCGCATCGCATAATTAATAAAACAAATTAGTATTTTATTATTTAAGACTAAAAAATTAAATGTCTATGTGATACACAGGTTGATTTATAAAATAATAAATATTAAACATTAATAAGAAAATATTAAATAATCATAAAACATGAATGAAATGAGAATTTAAAAAAATAACGATAAATGTCATCAACAATCAGACTAGCAGTGGAAACATCGATTCGAAAGGGAGTACAGATGTGATGATAGAAACGTGGTATCATGGTACAAATAGACGTGATTGTATTTCTTATACAAGTCATCGATAATAATTGTTACAATTAACGCTAATAAGGTTAAGCGTTTATTAGTTATACTTAAAAAATTAAAATGATTATATAATATTTTAGAATAATAAAACTAAGAATTTGGTTGAATATGATATTTTTGAAATATTATAAAGGGTAAATAAGATATTTGTAAATTAAGATGGGCAAGTACGTTATTTTAAAGTTTAAGAAGGGCATATATGAAATTATTTTTAATAATTTTGATTTAAATTAAAGTCAAAATTGAATCCAATTTAAAAGAAAAATCAAAATTGGATTTTAATTTTTATTAATAGATGGTTAAGATTTGATAATAATTTTTGTTATCTAAATCCAATAACCAAGATTATCTAATACATTTTATTTAAGTTAGTCTTTTATTTATATTAGAAGATAGTTCTATCGAATATTAAAATAGAACAAATAAATCATAAGTTCACATATAAAGTTTTAAACTTTAAAAAACAATAAAAATATATTGTAAATCACCTTTTGTTATATAACAAAAGAGTGGGATTAGGCTTTCCCTCTTACATGACAAAGAGTAAGCGGAGTAATGGCTCGTTATAGCCCTTATATTATGTTCTTGAGTTTTTTAAGGAAAAATAGTGAAAGGAAGGAAAGTGAAGGAAAAAAAGAAAAAGAAAGAGAAGGACTGACTTGTATTCTTGAGTTAGAAGGGAAAAAAAAGTAAATAAAGATGGACCTTCTTTTCTTTCTAGTCATCTCATTTTTAGAGGAAACATTTTAAATAAAATAACCCCTCATTCCCCCTTCATTTCTTTTCCTTCTCCGCCTTAAAAAAACTCAAGAACACATGAACTTAATTGTTTCATTTCCTTTTCCTCAATTTCCTTTCAAAAAATAACTAGGGAACACGGTATTAACGACCTATCATGCGTGATTTACTCGGTGCATATATGATGAACCATGATTCTTTCCATTTATTATCTCTGTCATAGTCATAGCGGTTTTTGTTATCATACATAACATTTATTTTTCTTTTAGGAGGTGTTTGGCTCATAGGAGATGTTTGTTTCACAGAATTGGTGGAATAAAATTTGACAATTCTAATGAATTCCTTAAATCAAGGAATTGGGAATTCCTTCACCAAATTGATGAAATTCTTCAAATTTATAAAGAATCTCAAAACATAATTGTTGTATCCTACCCTAACCCCCACTCTACCCCACCCTTACCCTACCCATGCTCTACCTACTCCTCCATACCCATCTTCTCTTATATGACACTTACCTACCCTATCCACATTACCCACCTTACCTCACCATACCATACCATACCCTACCCACTATATCCCTACCCTAACTACGTCACCTTACCCTACCCTATCACACCCTACCCTACCAAATCTCACCCTACATTACCCTATCCTCACCCTAACCTTACCTTATCCTCACCCTAACCCTACCCTACCCCACCCCACACCACCTCCACTTTATGTCCTACCTTACCCTACCCTACTCTACTCCACCTTAATCACTCTACCCCTCCTATCATCACCCCCACCCTACCCCACTTTTTATTAACCCTACTCCACCCCATCCTTACCCCTACCCCCACCATATCCC
>JAUEJL010138101.1:0-10923 GCA_032274825.1 Drosophyllum lusitanicum | reverse complement strand
TATCCAAAATCTCTGTGTTACAATATATATATATATATATATATATATATATATATATATATTTTATGGTATGTTAAGTATATAAAATATAAATAATTACTTACATGGTTTTCAGCAAGAGCCTCGTGAGTAAAGACGCCATTGTGTGAATACATCAGAGCATACTTGTCAACGAGGCTAGGGGGTTTCAACGTTTTTGGGTCACGCTATAAACAAATGAAATGAATATATACTTAATAACGATAAAACAACATGTCCACGAATTATGAACCGTTACAAGTGAATAGAAGTCATACATAGCATTTATGACCCGTTAGAAGTGAATGTAACTCATAGATACCAATTATGACCCTTGGTAGTGAATATAACTCATACATAACAAGTATGACCCGTTACAAGTGAATATAACTCATAATTATGACCCATTACAAGTAATATAAGTCATACATAGCAATTTTGACCCATTAGAAGTGAATATAATTCATACATAGCAATTTTGACCCATTTGAAGTGAATACAACTTATAGATTCCAATTTTGACCCGTTAGAAGTGAATATAACACATAGATACCTGTTATGACCCGTTAGAAGTAAATATAACCCATAGATATCAATTATGTCACGTTACAAGTAAATATAAGTAATACATAGCAATTTTGACCCGTTAGAAGTGAATAAGTCATACATAGCAATTTTGACCGGTTAGAAGTGAATATAACTCATAGATACCAATTTTGACTCGTTAGAAATGAATATAACACATAGATACCAATTATGACCCGTTAGAAGTGAATATAACTCATAGATACCAATTTTGACCCGTTAGAAGTGAATATAACACATAGATACCAATTATGACCCGTTATAAGTAAATATAAGTCATACATAGTAATTTTGACCCGTTAGAAATGAATATACGTCATACATAGCAATTTTGACCCTTAGAAGTGAATATAACTCATAGATACCAATTTTGACTTCTTAAAAGTGAATATAACACATAAATTCCAATTATAACCCGTTTGAAGTGAATATAACCCATAGGGGCCATAGATACAAATTATGACCCGTTATAAGTGTATATAACCCATAGATACCAATTATCACCCGTTACAAGTAAATATAAGTCATACATAGCAATTTTGACCCGTTATAAGTGAATATAAGTCATACATAGAAATTTTGACCCGTTAGAAGTGAATATAACTCATAGATACCAATTTTGTCCCGTTACAAGTGAATATAACACATAGATACCTATTATGACCCGTTAGAAGTAAATATAACACATAGATACCAATTATGACCCGTTAAAAGTGAATATAACCCATAGATACCAATTATGACGTGTTACATGAAAATATATGTCATACATAACAATTTTGACTCGTTAGAACTGAATATAAGTCATACATAACAAATTTGATCCGTTAGAAATGAATATAACTCATACATAACAATTTTGACCCGTTACAAGTGAATATAAGTCATAGATACCAATTATGACCCGTTAGAAGTGAAAATAACCTATAGATACCAATTATGAACCGTTAGAAGTGAATATAAATCATATATAGCAATTTTGACTCGTTAGAAGTGAATATAACATATAGATACCAATTATGACCCGTTAGAAGTTAATATAAGTCATACATAGCAATTTTGACCCATTAGAAGTGAATATAACTCATAAATAACAATTTAGAGATAGTGCGACTTACGTTCTCGTATCGATACTGAGCGTATGCTTTCCTACCGTTCAAGCTTTGGGATACTTGCTGATCTCTAATTTGTGTGTTCACTTGTGACCGGTGAATAGTATTCTCTCCGCAATAGTAATCTATATATATAGACCATTCATCTTGTTCCATTTTGAACTAATTTCAAACATTATTAGTGTCTAACAATAATTAAAGATTAACACAAATCAACAATAAGTTAACATTATTAACACTAATTAAAGACTAACATTAACAATAATAATCTAACATTATCAAGTAAAACAAACTAATATTAAATCCAATAAAAACTAATATAATCTAACATTAAATTAAATTAACAATAATATTAAAACTAAAAAAAACCTTGAATGGGCAAAGATAACAAATATTAACAAAATAAAATAAACAAAAAAAATAAACATATTATAAGAAACTAATATTAAATCCAATAAAAACTAATATAAGAAACCTCTAAATCAACAAAAAAAATCACATATTAATAACAAATATTAACAAAATAAACAAAGATAAACCAAATAAAAACCTTACTTTCAAGGTGGGAGTCGGTGGCAGTGTAGCAGCGGTGGTGCGGCAGTGGAGGAGGAAAACCAAGGTGGGGTTTGCTTCAAAGAGTAGAGGAGACAGAGAACCGGAGAGAGAGTCGAGGGCAACCGGTGAGAGAAGAAGACGAACGGCGCAGATCACCGGACCTCGGATCGATCCAAGAAGGTCAGAAGGCGTAAGGTTTGCAGAAATGAAAGAAAAAGAGGAAAAGAAACCATATATCCCATAAAGTTTTTTGCGGCGACACATGATATTTTATTTATAAAATTAATAAAAAATGTAATCTGTGAAAACTAAGAAATAAAAAAATAATAATAACCTTTTTGAAGCGACACCGCAAAAGGCTATATTCTTATAGTGAACACTTCCTTTCTTTGCTTGTCGCTCCACCGCTTCGTCTCTTTCTCTTCCTTTCTTCGTTCATTGCCATAGTTTCTTCGTCTTTGTTGTTTTTTGTGTCACCGGAGCTTAAAGGTGACTAGTATATGACGATGATCGGATGTTGTGTTTGACGTATCTGTCATCGGGTTGAGATCTAGCATACCTCTCTCTCCATGTTTTCTCTCTTTATTTGGGTTTTTATGTGTGTGTGTCAATATTTCTGTTTATGGGTTAGTGTGTGTTCTTGTGTGCCTCTGTATAGGATTAAAGGAAGAACAAGATAATACCAAAGTTCAAACTATATTGCTCAAATCACATTCTTGATTACAAATGAATCGAGTACATATTTATAGCCAAGAATTTGGCAAATTATTCATGGTGGTTACCGGCCACGGCAGTTACTAGCGGCGGCCGGCGGCTACGGGTAGGGGCCGGTGGTTATTTTACAATAATATTTAAAACACCTAACTAAGCTTTGATTTATATCATTATTTCTAACATTCACTCCCTAATGATATAATAAAAAAAATCTTTATATCTTGCTTCGAGACTTAATAGAATGATGACAAATCATCGTTATCCTTTGAGTTATCACCCGTGCCTCCAAATCAATGAAAAACATATTTGGTGACGCTTGGATATTCCTTTCTCGTTCTCTCCATTACCTTGAGTTGCATCTACTTCGGTTTGCTCATCTGTCATAATCCCTCTCATACTATAATCCTCACAATCCCCGGTTTTGGTGGCTCCAACTAGCTCACTCCTTTGGCTAACTGAATCTCCCGTTCGGCCTCTCATGTTAGACATTTGACCTCCCGTATCGTTGGTAGACATACCAATATCTTTTCCTTGTATCTTTACTCTTGTGCAGTCTTCTCACATAACTTCACTGTATCTTCATTCTTGTGCAGTCTTCTCACATAACTTCATTGTATCTTCATTCTTGTGCAATCTTCTAACATAACTCCACTTGTTCTTCACATAACTTCAATTGATATTTGTGCAGTCATCTCACATAACTTCACTTGGTCTTTGTTATGATGTTTGTTGTGTCACACAAATCTTCTTTATTTATGATCCAATCACAAGTTTTATTTACACATATCACATGTTGTTAACCGTACCATACGGTTATTTGAGCCTTGATCGTATCATGCGATCAAAGTTTTTCTTTGATTGGTTCGTGCACTCGGTGGAATTCGATTCTCCTTTGCACTCTCTGCGATCTGTTTAGTTCGTGCACTCACTGCAATTTCTGCACTGCCTGCGATTTTTGCTCTCACTGCAATCCGTCATTTTGAAATCGGATTCTTCATTCTTAGTAATAGTTGCCATAAGTAAGGTTGGCTCTAAATCTTCTTCAATGAGATTGGACTGTTCTCTAACTTGATTCTTGCGTTTGCTTGTACATTCATAGGCAAAGCGTCTAAGTTTGTGACATCTGTAGAACGTGATTTGAGATTTGTCTTTTGTATCTTCTTCATAAGACGTGTGTTCTTCCCTTTTGAAATTATTTTGTGACGGTTCCCAGTTCTTTCTTTCTTATCTAAATATGTTATTCCCTCATACTCGTGAGTGGTTTAATCTTATACGACCACGTCCTCTCAAAGGTTGGCCTCGATCTTCATGTTGTGTGAGCATCGAACCTTCTTGAATATCCACAGATCTTTCATTTTTATATTTAAATCTCTATTCAAATATCTTCGGTCTTCCGATTGCTTTGTCTAAAGATATAATGTCTAAATCGGAGTATTGTTCGATGGATGCAACAATATGTAAGAATCTATTTGGTACGACATTTAATAATTTTCATACAAGAGTAGAATCTTCATATGTTAATCACAAACTTGCTACTTTGTTCATAATACTCGTAAACTTCGTAGTAAATGAATCGATTGATTCATTTTCTTTAATCTGCAACATCTGAAAGTTCGTGTTGTGTGTTTGTAGTTTTGCTTGTTGAACATTATTTACTCCAACATGTCTTGTCTTCAAAGCATCCCAAACTGTTTTTGCTGTCTTGTACTTTAAAATAAGAAGCAATTGATCTTCTAGAAGTGATTGATAAATATACGCAATAACGGTTTTATCCTTCGTTGTATCGACTTGCGTTGTTGATTCTGATTCATTTGTTTCCCAAAGTCCATTTTCTTCTAGAATTATCTGCATCCGAATCGCCCAAGTATTGTAATTTGTTGACTTCAATATCGGACACTGAAAATGGATTGTTAATCGTGTTTCCTATATCTTTGAACTTTCTCCGTGTTACTAATCATCCTTACCCATTTTTAAGAAATATTTACCCTTTTATATTATATTAAAATAAAACTTAACTAATTAATTTTTATTTATAAAATAGTTGTAGATTAAAATTCGGAAATTTATAAATATCTTATAAAAATTTTAAATAATAGTTAATATATTTAAATAGGGTTTTTGATTTAAAAAGTGGGTTTTAAAAGGAAAAATAAATAGGTTATATTTTCCCCTTTTCTTTGTGTCGTTTGGAAAATTAGGTTATATTTTCCCCTTTCCTTTGTGCTGTTTCTTTACTATGAAGAAGAAAAGGAATCCGATGGTGGTTCTCTTCTTCGGTGTTTTCTCGAGTGTGAAAACCCCCTCTGCTTTCTTCCTTTGATCATTGATGATGGTCTTCGATCTTGGCAGAGTGCTTGATGGCGTTTGTGTCTTGACTATTTGATGCCTTTGATTGTTTCTGTCTCTCCGGTACCGTTCAAGGTAAGTCCCCTTTACCGGTGTGGGTGCCTCAGTGGTAGAAATCTTCTAGTTTTCGGCCGCCCTAGGTATCCTTTGTCGATTTAAAGTGAACCTCAAAATGATTTTTGATGGAGGTTCCAATCTGTTTATCGAGATCGATGGTTTGACTCTGGGTTTCTTGATTTCTTGATTCACTGTAGATGATGAGAACCTTGGTAATAACCTCAGCTTTGATGCCAATTGTAGGATTAAAGGAAGAACAAGATAATGCCAAAGTTCAAACTATATTTCTGAAATTATATTCTTGATTACAAATGAATCAAGTACATATTTATAGCCAATAATTTGGCGGTTATTAATGGCGGTTACCAGCCACGGCGGTTACTGACAGCGGCAGCCGGCAGCTAAGGGTGGGGGTCGGTGGTTATGTTACAATAATATTTAAAACACCTAACTAAAATTTGATTTATATCATTATTTCTAACACTCTAAACTCTTTTTCATGGCCGGAAGTTTGTCTCTTATCTTGGGGCCAGTAAGTTTGGCCGGGATGTGGAAGAACCATATGCGAATGTGTGTTTAGTGTATTAGTGTGTGTATGTGTGAGAGAAATGTGTTTGAAAGAGGAAAAGATAGGTACAAGTATGTAATGATGAGTCATGAGAGGTGATTGCAGTCATACAAGGGGTCAAATAGCATCTTGTCCGATTAAAATGGTCATTTTGAATGATTAGTGTACAATGAAATAGTTCAAAACTCCGTCTAAATACACGGTAGCCATAATTATTTATATAAAAATATTATTTTGTATTCTCTTATCTAAATATATAATTGTTTTGTATGAATGAAAAAATAGTCAAATTTAAGACTTTTTTAGAAAATAAAACAATTTTATATTAATTAGCATGGTATACGCATGATACGGCGGCGACAAATAATTCTTACCTATAACATGTATGTCTTCGATAATGTAGGGTATGATACTCACACACTATATATAATGACATAGAATATTTTTCATTCGCACCAAGTCAATTTTCTTTCTCTTTTTTTTCATTTTCTTTACTTCTTTTTTATCTACCAACTCTTTTTATTAATTTTAAAATAACTTTTGAAAAACTATAAAATAAGAAAAAAAACTATTCTTATAAAATAAGATGATGATAACATATTAATGACTTTGGGAATTGTGTTGATGTGAATGAGAAATTGTGTTGGTATGAGATAATGTATTGTTGTGTTTGTGTGTTTTGAACAATGTAAAAATATTTAAGATTATATTGGTCATTTTCTATTACTTAGATTTTAATAGTTTAAATAAAGTTATATTGAAACTATATATATTATAAATTAAATCTTTTATTTAAATTATATGAGTCGTTTATAAAAATCCAGAAATGTTTTTAAATTCGGTTACATGTTATCAGGTTTAAGTTATAGTTATACGAATTTTCTAATACTTAAATTAAAATATTTCTTATATGATAGAATATTAACATAGTATTTTTATGGAGATCTTTTACTTAATTTTTAATTGTATTTAATATATAATATCTTATAGGTTAAAATTTAATTTGCATTGACCGACATTTTTAAACAATAATTATTATAAAAGGTTTAGTTATTAAAATGGTATTTAAGAATCTGATTAATTCCATTTAATGATTTACTTTTAGGTTTAAGTGAGGGCAAGTTAGTAAATTGACACTTTTAGGAAAGAAAGAGAGTTAAATGTTTTATATATTACTGTAGATTTCAGTCGATATAGATATAGCGAAGTAAATAATGATAATTTAGAAATTGGATAAAATTTAATTATGATAAGATTTGTATTATATAATAATAGGGTAAATTGTATGAAAATACAATGAATTTTGTCTTAGTTATCATTGTATACAACTAACTTTATTGTTCTTAAAACAATACAACCAACTTTTATAATCCATGCAAGTTGTTTTATATTATGAAAATTAAGAAAAATTTTGTTGTATGCAATATTAGCTAAATATAAGACACAGAAAAAAGTTGTTTGCATACAATGAGATGATTATGAAAGTTCGTGGTATTATTTTTAAGAATTTAAAGTTGGTTGTATACAATGATAATTAATATAAAGTTAATTGTATTTTCATACATTTTGCCCTATAATAAACATCAATAAGACAATTTGAGTGTGTATAATATTTTATTATTGATATAACATAAGATTTAATAAATTTATTTCTAAAGTAATGTAGTGGATTAAAGAGTTGAATTAGAGAAATAGTTTAACACAAATTAAATTCATTTAAAGTCAAATTGAGTTTCCATTTTAACCATTTAAAGTCAAAATTGGAGTTTGAATTTTAATCAAATAAATGGTTAGGATTTAATTAAAAATAAATAAAAGGTTAGGATTCTCTTTCGTATTAGTCTTTTATTTATATTAAAAGATATAGACTAAAAGTTTTTTTATTTTTAAATTAGGGTGTATAAACAAAAATCCTATTTGATTAAGTGATAAAGACGATCAAAAGGTGTTTTTACTTTAGGTTTAGTTTGAAAACGTTGTTGAATATATATATGGCTATCCTCCGCCCTTAAATCATCTATGAACATCTCTAGTGCTAGTTATGCAAACATGCAAATTAGTAGAATAAAGGGAAATAACTAAAGAAGTATAAATATATTATTTACAACCTTTCAGGGTCTTGAGAGATCCAGTTTGTTAGAACATATATTGTATTCCTTTTACATTTTAGTTGAAGTTTGTTTCTATTTTTATTTTCTAGAAGTATAGAGTAGATTGTGAAAATACCTTATACATTTATAAACAATGTAATTTACCCAAATTGATTAAGCATTTCAATTATACTAAAAGTGTGTGTTGTTGGTGTTTCCACTCATATTATTGCACTAAGATCATCATCATTTTGTGATTTACTTCAATTACTATTGATACTTGATAGAATTAACATTTTACAATTAGGAAAATCAAAAAATATTTTATGAGTAAACTGGTGTAAACTGGAAAAACATGTTTGATTGCATTGAAGTTTTCCTTTTTCCATCTATATGAGTTTTATGTAAAATGAATAACTAAACAGTAAACATAATGTAATCAGTAAATAGTAAGACATGAGTTTACTAATGTCGTAGTGTTTCGTTTGATGATCATTGTTTAAAAAACAATAATCTTGTAGTAAAATGAATCACTAAACATTAAACATTAAACAATAAACATTACGTAAACAAGAAGCAGTAAGACATGAGTATACTAATATTGTAGTGATTCGTTTGATGAACACTGTTTAAAAACAATAATCTTGTAGTAAATGAATCACTAAATAGTAAACAATAAACATGTTTATGATTGTATAATGCAACAACGATATAGTGATTTCACACTATTGTTTTGTAAATTTATGAACAATTCAACATACTAACATGTCATTTTTTTTAAAACGTTAACAGGATGTGCCGATGACCATCGTTCATGACCCGGAAAACATCAATGACCAGATGCTTGTTGTTGAAAATCATATCATTGAGGTAAATATGCCAAAACTTTATAATTTTTTCTTCTTCTTATGTAATGATAACCAACTAAATAAATTAAAACTACATGAGTTTGCTATTTCGTAAATACGTTTATTCAAAAAACACAATTAAAATATATATTATGGATTGTATATTAAAATAAATAATGATATTAAATCTGTTTTAAGTAACTTTCAATATACTTATAATTCTTGGCTTTACCTCCATTTGTTCATAAAACTTTATTAACCTCTTATACTATTAGATAGTCTTTTCAAAAGACGCAACTATGCTCATATATCTAAAAAAATCTCTATTTCTTCATATTTGCATAATAACTGTAAGCCTACTTTTACTACACCAATATATTCATATGGTATAAGTAATATGTCACCATTCGATTAGCAATCTGAATTCTTTATTCGAGTATAAATCTCATTTGAGTTATATCAGTATGTTGAATTTGTATAACCATAAGTTTATCTATTCATATACCAGAGGTCTAAAAGTCATAAACGCATACATATATCTATACTTAATTCTGTATGGATATTATACATTTATACTTGTCTCCATTACTTCATATATCGTAACTCATATAGATATATCTTTTGTGTTCATATTACCATTCTCTTGTTTAATACACAAGCTACATCTATTAACTCATCATTACTTGAATATAACATTTGTACCATACAATAACATCATCCTCATGTGAACTTCATATCTATATTATACATTTTATACTTATTAATAAACTTGAAGGATAATTCACTTGTCTATTTGAATATCATATACTATTATACATACTTGCACGTCTATAATCTTAAACCCAACTATCTCCTTATACTTCTTCACTTTTAATCACTTACTTGCTCACTTATATATAAATAGCTATACTATATATATATATATATATATATATATATCAAAGTAGCAATCTTTCATAACCAACTACATAAAATTGCTTCAGCTTGAATTACTCATTACATATAATAAAAAGTCTAAGATACTCACTTGAGGTCCTTATAACTGCAACTGACTTCACTGGTGGTTCCCTTTAGTCCATTTTCAACCTATATGTATAACCCAATAATGAGTGCATAAAAGAATCACTTTACCCTGCTGATTTGTGGAAGCGTCGTGTCCAAAGGACCGACACAGAACCCATACGCAGTCTGTTTCCTGCAGCCCTAATGAACTCCTTATACATCAATATACATATATTAACATAACCTAAACCCACTTGAAATCAATTTCGAGATTTTGGTAAATTTTACCCAATTCAACCCATTTAAGAACCCTAACCCCAATTTCGATCTTTCGATGTTCAAAAGAATAACATATACACGCTTACATCATCAATCCTACTTTCAAAGACATTCCTACGATTTGATAATTCATGAGTATCGCCCCCTGGTACTCCTCAATCCAGATCAGTCTTCAACATTTCATATAAAGTCAAACAATTTGGATATTATCTAATAGTTCTTTAAATTATCAGAATATGTGGAAAGACGTCTAAGCATTGTGTCATATAACCATTTTCTTACAACTGTTTTATTAGATTCTCCAAACGCCCCATTAATGTTATTTTTGTATTCCTGCAGATTTTGTATTGTTTATATATATATATATATATATATATATATATAATAAAATAGATGTTTATAAATTTACTGAAATTAGATATATAATTCAGTGTTCAGATATTACACTAACCTGGTCTTATAAAGTCTGATAGACCAAAATCTGTAGCCTTTAAGTGTGAATCATCTTTTCGTGACTTGAAAAGAAAATTCTATTGAAATAAAAAACGATATGAGTTTAGCATCATTCTTGGAACATCGGGACAGTATAAGGCAGCATAAATTATGTGTTTTCATACCTCTGGTTTCATGTCACGGTGTACCAAACCATGCAAATGGCATTCTGCAGCAACGTTAAGCATTTGCCTTACAACGATTGCTGCATCTTTCTCAGAGTAACGACTATCTTTCCTGGATAAAAAGAAACCAAT
>JAUEJL010138090.1:0-10923 GCA_032274825.1 Drosophyllum lusitanicum | reverse complement strand
GTACCTAAAAATACAAAAAACTTTCAAATTTTGTTCATTGTATACAATGGATAACCGGTAACCTGGTAATCAGGTTATCAATTGTATACAATTAACAAAATTTGTAAGTTGTATGTATTTTTAGGTACAAAATAAAGTTAATTGCATACAATGGCAATAATGGTACAGTTTTTTGTATTTTCGCTCATTTTGCCCTTTATTATATGATAATATTTAACTTGTTTTATTAGACAATAGGTTATTTTATTTTGTTGTGTTATTAACTTCATAATAAAGATTATTAACATAGTATTTTATTAATATTTGAAGTACTAAACGGCTAAACCTTTATGGCCTTATGCGATGCGATTCAACAAGTTTCAATTTCTATTAATTTATTTGAAATATATATGAGCCATATCTTATTAGTTAAACCTTTATGTGATACGTATTGAACATATGGGCCATATATATCTTATTAGTTAAAATATATAATTAATAAAAAAAACTTAAAATTTTTAAATAGGTTAATCAGGTCACCCGAACTAATTTTTTAAACCGTCACCCGACCCGAATAAGGTCACTTTTAATCGGGTTACCAGAATTAGGCCCCCGAAACCAACTAACCCGAATTTGATTCGATTCGGTCGGATTATTCGGGTTCGGTTATTTTCGACACCCCTATAGACATGAATCCCGATATAATAATAATAATCATGTGTTGCTCACAATGACAACAACATTTTAAAATTGTCAGAAGAAATACTTACGGTATAGTAATTAAGAGTGTTTTATTATTAAATAATGTTAAAAAAACAAAAAATAGAAAATGTATAGATCAAGATGTCTGGAATTTGTTACGGTTATTTTCACTTAGAGTGCTAGATGTGATCCCCTCTTAACACATTTATCATACTGCCATGTCAACTTTTTCTTTCACTATTTAACTCACCACTCAGCCTCATAGTAGTTACTCGTTATCACATCAAATTCTAGGACCTACTACCAATCAAAAATCAAATAAGTAAAAAAAAATTACAATGTGAGAGATAGAAGTGGGCCCCACCCTCCCACCTCCTCTCCCACCGTTGCTAGGTACAAACCACGCCTAGAAGTAAACCATGGTGTGACGGAGTGGTTAGACCGTTGACCATGACACCAAGAAGGCAACCGCGCATCATTTTGTTGCCCACTCCATTTGCTTTTATGGTTTTTATTTACTAACTTTAGATTGGACTGAAGTATATATTGGTGTTCAATTTTTGAATGTCATTCGAAAATGTATAAATTAGATCCAAATCAAATTCCAACTTGGTTTCAGGTTTTCAAATCGGTTTTCTACTCAAATCGAGTTTTTAATAAGTCTTCGAATAGACTTTCGAACAGATAAAAATATTCTATCAAGTCTAAAACCTCAATTTAAACAATGCATATATGATTTTATATATTTATATTACATACATATACGCATACCACAAATAAATTAAATAAATAATTAAATTTGAATGGTTATTTCAGACACACGGTGTTGATTGTTTAATACTTGAACTAGTTTTGATATCAGTATAAACACATGGGTAACTATAATTATTTATGTAAAAATATTTTTTATATTCGTTTAACTAAATATATGATTGTATTGTATGAGCAAAAGAATAGCTCGATCCGAAAACAATTTTAAGACTGTTGTATAATTTAATTACAATAAAATTTACAGTATATATATAATAAAAATAGATATGGACAAGAAATTTAAATGTGTATAATGTTTTATTATTATTGTAGCTTAGGATAATATATTTTTTTCTAAATTAATGTAGTGAATACTTTTGAACAAATGACCTGTTATAATCTAGAAAGATTAAGATCCTCTAATTAAATTAATAAAAATTAGTTTTTTATTTATACTGGAAGATGAAAGATACTTATAATCAGGACATATAGTTAATTACAACATAAGAAAGTGTTTAAAGTGATAAAAATTATAATTATGATAAGAATATGATTGGTAATTTTAGTAGAATTTGAATTAATTATGTATATGATTTAAAAATTATAGATAAGTAAAAATACCTATAATATATAGAAGATCTACATTAAATTACCATAAGGATTAATTTAGTAAGATAAGATTAAAAAATTATACAGTAAATGAATAGGTTGTATAAGTATAAATACTTTGATTGTGTAAAAGGTTAATTTTATTTAATAAATATTATTATTCCTTATCTTTATGTAATTTTACATAAATACATATTGTGCAAAAGAAAATAAAAATGATTAAATCATAAATTCAACCACATACGATTATGGTGATCCAAATGAACATTTAAATGATAGGTTAGATTATTTATTTATATTTATAATTAATTAAACCCATATGATTATAAAGATATTAATAAATAGTGATTGAATTTGGATAACATTATAGTCCTAATTACTTTGACATGGGTTTTTAATACTTTGACTTTAAAAAGTCAAAATTGATTTTTTAATTTGAAACAAATGAATGATCAAGATTAAATCTTTTGTTAAACGAAGGGTTCAGATCGTTTAATAACTTTTTTCTAATTAGTCTTTTATTTATATTGGAAGATTGGGAGATGACCAGATAACTATTAAATTAATTACTAATGTCTTTTAAACTCTTATAATTATGCTATGATTTTTACTTGTAACATCATGCGTGCTTTGGTTAAACAATACATCTTTGAGTTTTTATAGTTGCAATATGTTGAAACGATTTTTCTTTTATAAATTAGGTTTGGAATTCTAAGATTTAAATTATAGTCCGGATTACGAGCTTGAATTCGAATAAAGTTGGTTTTCAATTTAGTTAAGAAATATGACAATTAGATTAAACCAAATAAAAAACCTGAAAACCAACTCAATGAACACCCTGAAAAGTTGCAAAAAAGTACTTAAATAACAAAGCTTAGACTCGATATAAGTTCAATGCAAATGTTATAAATAATTATTATAGAGTACAGTCCCAACTATTTTATTAAAAAAATTTGTATTTCTTTCCATTTTATTATTTTAAGGTTAAAACGATGATATAGGAATTCCACTAAACTATTTTCTTATCTTAAAACCTCACAAAAAGTCAAAAACTATAATGTGAGGTTTGTTTAATTCAGCGAAATTAGGGTCGGTAAAATTTTTGATTTTAATTCAAGAAAATCCGTGAATAAATCGGAAAATTCCCGCCCCCTTGCAGCTGGAGTTCCCAAAACCTGATTGCTTTCCAGGGTTTTCTGGTTTCGGGATCGAACCAATTGATTTAGGGGTTCTGCTCCTTTTCATCCAAACCACATCCTTAATCCCTCGGGGGGGCTAGCATCAATCTCCGGCGGCGAAGGGCCGTTCTGCTGCAGTGACGGTTAGTCCTTCTCAGGTAAGCTTCAATTCGTTGTACGTTTTAGCAAGTTTGTTTTAATGGTAATACCATATTACTTTTGGTATATCATTGATTTTGATGACAAGTTCTTGACCTTTGCCAAGATTCCTGAGGAAAGTATGAACATAGGCCGTTTACGTTTTATGCCTTTGAAGTGTTTGATAAAAGTCCTAAGTGAACGCGAATCGATCAAACCAATCATTTTTTAAAATATCTCTCTTTGTTGTATGACAATTGAAGCCTTTTGTTTTGGAGGTCAAGGATATCTGATGATTTTACAGCTAGGAAGCAGGGACGCTAGAATCACCATGTAAGGTGTTTTGGGGGTGTAGTTTTTGGGGATTGGTGCATACCATGTTGCGTTTATGGTATTCCTAATCATTGACCGTGAAATCATGAGGTTACGAGAATGGGATATGCAAGGGACAATGTCGGTCATTTACAAAAGAAATTTTAAAAATTGACATTTGCAAAGTTAGAACTTAGAAGCAAAGGCTAAAAGCCTAAAATCACCAACAATCTAAATTCATAGTGGCAATCAAGAGCCAAATGCTTCCATTAAAGCTGTGTAATACAGGAAAATGATGTGTGTTGCAGCAGAATTTAAGTTAGGTGCTCCCACACTCACATACCTTTTTAATGAACGGTAATTTTGCCATTTCATTTATTTGCTGATTAAAGAGTAATGCGAGTGTGGCAGCACCTAACAACATATATCCTTTGTCCATGTAATATTAGTCGCATTATCTTTTTTGTTACGG
Source organism: Drosophyllum lusitanicum (assembly GCA_032274825.1). NCBI lineage: Eukaryota > Viridiplantae > Streptophyta > Magnoliopsida > Caryophyllales > Drosophyllaceae > Drosophyllum > Drosophyllum lusitanicum. The sequence continues at coordinate 6,783 of JAUEJL010138090.1, read as the reverse complement.
AAATTACTCAGATGTAAAACTGTATCCGTTGTTCAACAGTTTGCATAAAACAAACATGGCTTTTCATTAAAACTCTTTCTCTTAACTTAAACACAAGGTGTGTTTCTTTCTCTGATAAATGCAGGTGGTATTTTAGATGAGTGTGGTCGATGATTCACAGGTGAACTCATCCAGCAGTGATGATTTTGCCGCCTTCTTGGATACAGAGTTGGAGTCCACATCTGATACATCTCCTGAACCAGAAGAAGATGCCAATGAGATTCATCACTCAGATATGAATAGGTTCGTATTGAAATTGTTTGGCTCAAGAAAATTTCCATGCATTTTTGTGCTCCTTTTGGAATCTCTTTATAACTTTTTTATATTTCAAATAATCTTGGTACTATATAGGACAAAGAGGCAGAAGATCGAGGTGTTAGAAAGTGTCACAGAACCCAATGATTCAACATCTCACCGTGAAACAACAAAAGCGTTAGGTGGTTATTCTTTGTTTGTCTATAGCTCATATTTGGGGGTTTCTATAGGAATTACAAGCACAATATGTTTGTCACATCATATGTTTGTGTTCGTATATACATGTAATAGTCTCTTTATTTATCATATTTAGAAGTATCAGTGAAGGAGGATTTATGCACACATCCTGGTTTTATTGGAGGAATGTGCATAAAATGTGGAGAGAAAATGGATGATAATCAGTCCGGTGTTGCGTTTGGGTACATACACAAGGTTATTTACCTCCTTGTTCTTTTTTTTTTTTTTTGTAAAAGCTCTTATATCTCCTTAAGTATTTGTTCAAAATGTATAAACATGTTTCATTTTTGCAGGATCTGAGGCTTGCTAATGACGAAATTGCTCGATTGCGTGATAGAGATTTAAAGAATTTGTTTAGCCATAGAAAGCTTTGCTTGGTTCTTGATTTGGATCACACCTTACTTAATTCAACCCGATTTATGGATGTAACTCAAGAAGAAGGTTATTTAATGAACCAGAGTGAACATACACAAGGTTGTTTTCTTTTTTTTTTCTTACTTTCTTTTCTTATTAAATATACCATCACATGATAATATTTGACCCTTTTTTATATGTGGATACACATGTTCGAGGATGTCTAATGTCAGTGAAAGAAAATTCTAGCTATAGGATGAGCACATTGAACAGGTGTTTGGATGCTTGTATTGGAACTTATTAAGTGATATTGATTAATCAGACCCAGCTAATCAGTTCTACTAAAATGGGTTGTTGAAGATAGTGGTTGGATTTTGCTGCTTGAAGTTGTTACCAGTGTTTGGCAAATTTCGATTATTTAAAGAGTTGATAGGGTATATTGAACAAAAATTACATGTTAATTTTGAAAAGATTCTGTGAGAAATAGGAGTGAAAGTCTCATAATTAGGTAAAAGAAAAGGTTAATATGCATTTTTAGTTATCCTCTAGGCAAGTAGTTAGTTGCAGCTGGTATAAAACTAATCATTCAAAACTGTATAAATAGAAGCGAAGTATAATATATAATTCCAAACAGTTAAAACTGATTATTGCGAAGCAAATCCAAACACACCCAGATTGCTGAACTTTTTTAATGTGTTTAAGTGTTATTTTTTTTGTATTATCATTACCTAATAAAGGTCTTATGGTTTGATCGTATACCTTTGAAATGTTTTGACTTTTGATAGATGCACTAAGAGGCAGTCTATTCAGATTGAACTCGATGCACATGTTAACAAAGTTAAGACCATTTGTTCACACATTCCTGAAAGAAGCAAGTAAACTTTTTGAGATGTACATTTACACCATGGGAGAACGTGCTTACGCCCTTGAAATGGCAAATCTACTCGATCCAAAAAAGATTTACTTTGATTCTAGAGTGATTGCAAATAGTGATTGCACTCAACGGCATCAAAAAGGCCTTGATGTGGTGCTTGGGAAAGAAACTGCAGTTTTAATTCTTGATGATACAGAAGCCGTAAGCAACTAACAACTCAAATTTTGAACATTTTTTTTGTACCAAGTTTCTAAAAGGTGATTGCTTTGTAATGGTAGGTGTGGGTGAAGCACAAGGAGAATCTGATTCTAATGGAAAGATATCATTTTTTTGCTTCAAGTTGTAAACAATTTGGGTACAGATGTAAATCACTTTCTGAATTAAATTCTGATGAAAGTGAAGTTGATGGAGCTCTTGCAACCGTTCTACAAGTGCTCAAGAGAATTCACAATATGTTCTTTGATCCGGTATGTACTAGCAATCCCAATTTCTCTTACAACATGTAAAATGTGTTGAAAGCTCGGGTTTATTAATGTTTAAACTTTACATGATAGGAACTTGGTGAGAATTTTGAAGGTCGAGACGTAAGGCAGGTGAGACAATTAAGTTGTAATATCTATTTAAGTTGTAACAGACCATGTTGTATGATGTAACTTTTGTATTTATAGTTTCTGTTTAGTTAGTTGTTTGAAACTAATAGACAAAATGACCGAAATATGATTTAATGTTATTATTGTTGCAGGTACTGGGGGCTGTTCGTGGTGAAATCTTGATGGGTTGTAAAATTGTGTTCAGTCGTGTATTTCCTACAAAATTTCAAGCGGAAAATCATCAATTATGGAAGATGGCAGAGAGACTGGGTGCAACATGTGCAACCGAAGTCGACCCATCAGTGACTCATGTCATTTCAACTGATGTTGGAACTGATAAATCTCGTTGGGCGGTTCAAGAAAACAAGTTTTTGGTTGAACCCAGATGGTTAGAAGCTACTAATTACCTATGGCAGAAGCAGCCGGAGGACCAATTTCCAGTCAACAGGTGATGTTTTTCTTTTTGTTATTTATTATTATTTTTCTCATGATCAGATGTAGTCTCATGTACCCTGTTGTGATTTTTAACATAGTTAGAGATAGAGGGATTAGAACATGTATTCTGAATCAGATGGAAGTTTTTGTTATGTGTCAAATTAAAGATGTTTTGAAGCTGTGTTCTTGAATTCTGCTTATGTAACGTTTGGTTGATTAGTATAACTGGACACTGCAGATTGTTAATGGCAGAAGCAAGAAAAATGATTAAACACTCCATTTGAAGTGATTCTAGTCATTTTTTGTTTAAATAAATCTCGAGAGGTTGGTCTAACGGTCAATTACTAGTTGCAATGTCTCGTGTAGCATTGTTGCAGGCCATATTCATTAGTGGAAGAGGCTGATGTTTGTGTGAATTAGTTGGATATGTGATACATATAAGTTATCAAGAGTGCTCGGAGTGGGAGTGGTTTTGGCGTGAGTTGTGGTCAACCACGCCGTGGTCACTTTGAATACCATACCGAAACGGCATAGTTGGTGCAATTGCGTGGAGAGGGAGGCGCCGAAGAAGATGTGGTTTGTTGAAGGAGGGCTCAGAAAGTCTCTCTCTCTTTTTGTAATTTTGATTTGTTGTAATAGGTAGGTCACATAATTTGGTGTAATGGGGATCACTGCTACTTTGTTAAGTGATGTGAGCGGTGGGAGTGGTGGAGTGTAAATGTGAATGTTTGTTGACGAAAATGTTTTGATTGTAAGAGTATGAAAATCGTAATCATTGTCTTAATTTATTATAAAAAGGAGCCTTCCAAACATTTGAGCTAACAAAGGTTGAATTTTTCATCTTATTTTAACTCTTTCAATCTAAGACAAACTCTTCCGACTTAAGATGAGAAAGCCTATAAAACAATGAGCTACTATCATTTCTTTCTTATAGATTGTAATCTTTCACGTCTCTCTCTCTCTCCTGTGCTCCTTGCCCCTCCACTACGTCTTGGATGAGGGAAGTGGTATTCTCGCAGGCCGCATAGGTAACCGTACAAAAGAATACAGATACTTGTATGCTTTAGAAATACATTGTTGATTAGATTGTTTGGAAACATATTAGTTTACTAGTTCATTATTGAAAATAAGGTTTTTATTTCGCTTTGCACCATATTAATTTAATAAGGTTTGGAAACATATTAATTTGATTCATACTATATTTTTAAAATTTTTAGTATTAAAATTTATTACAAATGTCTTTTGCACCATATTATACATGGTAACGTATAACAATCTATATTCTTTGGTAAAAGCGAATTAAAAAATCAAATATGATTAATAAACAGATTTCATCTATTTACAACGTTAAATCATATAGTAAAGTACGAATACTAAAAAAATGATATAATAGTTCCTTTTTGTTGTAATATATGGAATCACTTTATTTATATAAGTCGAATTACACTTTTACTACACGTCACATAAGACTAACTTTTTTTTCTTATCAATTTACTGTAATACCATGATTTCAAAAATTCACAATTAATAAAAAAACTTTTAGTATTTAATCAATTAATAGCAACGAAAGTCTAAATCATAAGCTTAAAAAATGCCAACCACCATGATAGGTAATTAACCATCAAAAATCAGTGTTACTACCATGAATCAGAATCATCAACCAATTCAATGTTCAAATCAATAATTAGATAACAAATATTCAAGTGGTATCTATCTAACTAGGCCAACTACCTCAAAAAGTATCCCGTCTTACAAGCCGGTCTCTTAAGCTATCTGCACGAGTATAAGATACATTTCAAATAAACAAGTGTCAGCTTACGTCTCACGAGTCACTAGGAGTTAGATAACCAAAACCATGAAAACATTAGTTTTAGAACGTATATTAAAATAAATGAATAACCACTCCCAACCCTTCGTATATTTGACTTAGTCATGAGTTCCCGTGAATCCTATCACTTAATGGGTCAAATATTCATCATGTCAAGTCATGTATATCATATAGGCATTGTAATCGTAATCATATTCATAATCATAATCATACCGTAAACATATTAGTGTATTGAGGAACTCAGTTCACTACTTACAGGCCACACAACCCATGTACCGATTGGATAGCTACTCCCAATCTTTACATGATATATTGTGGTCTCTCCTTTCGTTACTCCGATTGTGCAAGGTACAAGTATCTCACGTTATCGTTTAGAGTGCAAGTACAAACGAAGGTCAACTGTCCATCCCTTCTTATACCCTCGTGATGTTCTGCATGTGACCTTAACCGCACGGTCACACATCACTCCAGGTAACATGCACCAAAGTATAGAAAAACCTGACAACTCGTTTATCCTAGAAGGGTACAACAATGCAATTATGCTCGTAATCGTATATAATCATGTAAAGTGTTTACTCCCACCCCCTACTTTCGAACATGCATATTTAATTAATTAATCAACCGTAGCATGTGAATACTAACTATAATCAAATATCATTAGTATACATGCATATCATTAAGTGAAATCAATTAGTATTCATATAATCATAAAGTAGCATCAAATAATCAGTCAAGTTAAACTTAGTATGATCTCTGCACTGCCCACCCGCTAGAAACACGGATCGCCGCCTTTCTCTCGCATTGGCTTTAAGCTAAGCCACCATTGACCTCCAAGAGCTCCCCACTAGTCGCATGCCACCACCGGCCGCCGGAAAAAGGAAGAACACAAATCGGACACACACACACACACTCTCTCTCTCTCTCTCTCGCTCTCTCGTCGCATACCATCGTTGGCCTTTTGATCTATTCCATCCCCCCCTCTCTCATCGGTTTTGTATTTCAAAAAAGATCGCATGCTAACTTGGTGTGTGCTTTCCGTGTTAACGGTGACAGGCGGTATCATAGATATCAGACCAAATTCAATTACCTTCTCTATCACCCAACTAACAATAACTTTGCTAATTTAAATTTCTTAGTTATAAACTGCATATCAAAGTATGTGAAGGAGAAATCAATGTAAAAGTAAAATAGGATTCCTATAAAATAGGAATTTGAATTAAAAAAATCATAAAATAGGATTTTGATTAGTTTCACCTTGTGTAATTTTACTTGTACCAAATCCAAATCTGCACAAATCTAATAGAGAAAATATGGGAATACATGATCCATGTTGAAATTGTGGTTGTTACTGATTTTCACTTTTAGTCCTTTAACTTCAAAAATTATAAAAATAGTCACTATGGTTGTTATTTTGTTTCGATTTTGGTCCTTTAGGCCAACTGCCATTAGAAGTCCTCATGTGCCTTGCACATGAGGGTTTTTTGGTCAATTTAGTCGATATCATTGATACCAAACATCTTTTCCATTTAAGTATCTTAAATTTTAATCGTTATTAACAAAATCATATAATCCTAATTATAAATTAAGTTTTGATAATTAAATCATTCTGACTTTTGCATTATCAAACTAGTTAAACTATTACGATTCTTCGATTTTAGCAATTTACAACAGAAATGAAAGATTGAACAAAATCGAATTCCATGATACAGATATGAAACAAAACCAACATATATGTGGATGAAGATGAAGTAACGAAAAAAATATGAACATACCAATGTATAACTGATATGAAGAACAAAAACCCCATTTGTATACAAAATTAGAATCAAATCCATCACAGATTTTTAAACTCAAAATCACCAATCTATAATACATTAACCATCGAAGAACTCAAGATTATGAAAACCCTAACTATCAAACAAGAAGAACAAAAACCCAAATTTCACCCACGAAATTAGAAGAGATGTGTTCTAGATTCTTGTAGATCGAGAATGGAGGTGAGGTGGTGCCGGCGGTGCTATGGTGAGTTCGGATCTTGTGATGGTGAGTCCAAATCTTGCAAGCAATGGTGGTTCAGATTTGTTGGTGCAATCGTTCCGATAATTTTATAAATTATTAATCTAAATGTTTTGATGATCACAAATTTATAATATTCAAGTCAATAAATTATA
>JAUEJL010138079.1:0-10923 GCA_032274825.1 Drosophyllum lusitanicum | reverse complement strand
CTTCATGCTTAATAATCATGTTTGATTACAGGCAACTAAAAGGGATATATGAAATAGTTGATAATATAAGAGAAAATTATACCTTGTTGAGAAGTTTGAGATTTATAGTCTCATGGCACTAACAGACGTCCTCCAAATGGCACACAGAGATCCTTTGGCCTGCATACAACATGAGTTTGCAAAATGATAGATTATCAATAAATAGTATATAAATATTTGCATGGTATTTACATATAATATTTCCATTTTTCACATATATACCATAATTCAAATCAAAATAACCAGCTCCCTCAAGACACAAGAACGAACAAACAGGAATAGGAGGATGAGAGTGTTGTACTTCAAACAGATACACCACTAATACATATTTATCGAGAAAAAACTTACTGATCTAGAAATCTCAATAACAAATATTTGCATGCCTAAGCAAATGCCAAGGTATGGAACTTTATTCTCTCACATGTACTTGGCAGCTAGTATCATTCCATTCACACCATGATCTCCAAATCCACCAAAAACCAAAATTACCACATGTTGAATTCTAACACGTTAACATTTAGTCTCATAAAATAATAACCTATGATGATTATATCATCAACACACCACCACATACAAATTAATATATATAATTTTATATGGAGCAAATAATAATAAATATGTAGAATGCATGATATTCTTAACACGAAATTGTGTGATGTATGGTACATGCCTTAGTGTCTCATAGGGCTTAGAGCTTCTAGCGTCTGTAAAAACAAATTAAAAAAATAAGGAAATACTTTATTAAATATGGATTAAATAATAGCATCTAGAGTCATAGTCATATGAAAATATAAGGCTCCTTACCAATTTGGCACTTTCATCTTCAAGATCAAAAGTTGCAATCCATTCAATTGAAAGGTTCTAAAGAACATACAATGCAGGCATGAAGAAGGGCTTGCATTACACATTTATCTCTATAAACCAATGATCTATATATTTAAGTTCAAGGAACTATATTTATAAACGACATAATATTCTTAGTTTAAAGTATTCTTAAAGAGTTAAAATACACTAACCGTACCTTAATGACAAACAAATAAGTCTGTTAGGCCAACACATTCCCCCATCATTGCAATCTTGACCTGCAGAGAATATACTTCTTCATATTTTAAGTGTACTGTTGTAAGGAAATAGAATGTTGGGAATTATACTAATAGAATTGGCGAGGTTGTTAAAAATTTCTGCCCATGTAGTCAATCTTGTAGATCGAGGTCTAGATTCACAATAATATACAAATTATTATCAGATTTCCTACTGCCCTTAAGTGTACAGAATTCTACACATACCAACGTACTCAACAAACTAACATTAGAGGCGGTGAATGATCAAAATTTTATTTAACCATAACATATTTCATAAGGAAGAATAATGGAATGTAAATATGTACATGTATAAGCTCATCGATGTAGTGCTTGCTGTTTCAGAATTGCCTCATGAGCACTTGGTTCTGCAGCTAAATCAATTGGGAATTTACAGATGATATGAAAAATCTGTAAATTAGGGTTAAGGATTCAATTTTTATGAACCATTCTAAGCTTGTTCGTCATTGTGTAGCCAAAAAATACATACACAGCAAATTAAAAACAATGGTATCATCACAAATGATCTCGAGATCTTCAACTGTTGTGCGAAGTAGCTTCATTCTATTTGCCTAATTACCCTAATCTTTAACATGATACATACACAGGACTCCTTGGGGTAATTTCTTTTATATCAACATAGCTTAGACCTTACTAACTCAATTACATAAAATTCCCCCTGCTATTTCTGCCTAAGATTAAACATGCAATTTCACAAAACAGAAAAATGTAATAGCTCAAGTCTCAAGAGAACCATTTTGAAAAAACTTACAATGCCAACGTACTCAACAAACTAACATTAGATTCGATTCGACACTTGAACTTGTAGCCTCAAACTTCGTTAGATTCGATTGTGAAGAGTAAATGGTGAACTTGTAGCCTTGAATCCTTCGTTGGTGGATCGATTCCTCAAAGAAGGGTTAAGGATTGAAACCGTTTCTTCAATCTTGAATAAAAACCCTTCAAATCTTGAATCAAACTGGGCATTTCCCCACCGGCGAAGACGATTTTAGGGTTTATTTGAGAAATCGAGTGTAAGAATGAGAGACGGCGAAGGGACGGGAAAGTTGATTTTGGATCTCGTGTTGATGAAATTGGCTGATGTAGGATGAGAGATTTAGGGTTTTTGAAAGAGTTTTGTGTTAAGGCGTAAAAGAGAAGGAACCTTCGAATACATATGATTGTTGAAGTTGGAGCCTCCAAAAGTAATAAGGTCTGCGCTATTTTTTTAGCCGGATCTTTCCCAAAACCAATTTTTGAAATATGGAATATGCTGAAGTGGAGGGTTGTGATTGGTGGAGAGAATTTTTTTTATTACTATTATTAGTAAGAAGGTAAGCCTTTTAATAATATATATAGATATATAAGTACCCATCTGGATAAGATCTTGATCATTTAAAATCTGATGGTTGTAAATGCTTGTTGCAATTATCGCAAAATATAAGCTTCTCGCATGAACCCTCACACACACACACACACACACACACATATATATATATATATATATATATATATATATATACTACTTTATTAAACATAAACCCCTCTCTCTCCTCTTAATTTTTAAAAACTTAAAATTATGTCAATCTCTAATCTCCACCGTCCATCTTTTTCCCACCATATTTGGCCTTACAAATGAGAAATTATGTTTGAATCAGTTTTCTTCTCAAACTACATCCTCCACCATGCCTCTTATTTTTAGCAGACGCCACCATACCTCTTGATGGAATCATCTCTGCCATTCGACATTCATCATCTGGAGCAGCTCTTTGCAACTCAATCACTCCTCTCCACCCCTCGATCTTCATCATCTTCTTCATAACACGATTTCTTTATAATATGATGATTTCAAGTGTTGGATCACTGAGTTAGGTTAACAATTTTTTGTCAATCAATTAAAGAATCCGCTGATTTGATGTCTACTCGCCATAATCTAATGATGAAAGAATTAATTCATTGTTTTCTTCACAGGTTTGATTCTCCTTTTTCTTGGTTATTATTTCGTAATAATTCTCCTTTTTTAAGTTATTATGTTCCCAATTGTCTTTTTAAATGATTTGTTTCCAATTAGGTTTTGCAATTGTTGAATTATAATGTTTCAATTTGTTGATGCAAGGAATTTATATCAAATTTACGAAGACGAGGGAAATTTTCCAAGCTTCCTTCACTTAGTAAGTATTCAAATCCGCTTAGTAGAGTAGTTGTTGATAGTTCCCTAATCTCTTTATTACCTATGATTTGCAACAATTTGAGAGGTATGTTGTTTTTCAATTTGCATATAGTATGTATCTTAAGTTTTGCCGGCTAGCTGTTTGTTGAAATGCATGGATGTTTGATTTTTTTTGTGTTTGTCTTCACAATTACATTTGACAATTGGATTACTTATTATTTTTTGGTTAGTGCTTTTGGATCTTAGAGTCCTACACCATAGTTTTAAAAATCTTATTAACAAGTTTTATTAGTTAAATGAAGCATTCAAGCTTTAGCCTTCCTACAAATTGTAATTTTGAACTTTTAGTTAAATGAAAACCAAAGAAGCGGTTTAGAAACCATAATTGTAGTAGAATATACCTTTTGCATTGATCATTTATTAAAATAAGAAGAAATGATAAAAGGTGATAGCGAATAAATCTTATCTAATCATTTTAATCCGTTTAAAGCCATTTGTTGTTTTTTCTTGGATCATTTATACTTCGATTTAAATAATACTCTTTGGCTTAAATGAAACCAAATTGATACTTGGGTTGTTGGAGGAAAGGGTTTATAGAAGGTAATAATAATAATATGTAACTTGGATAATTTCGTGGATCGTGTTTAATACACTTTCCGTAATCTGTAATTCGACGCTTTTGCCTTGGGTATCACGAATTCAGATATAGGATAATCCAAGAAACTCGATTTGAATTACAGGTTTTATTCAAATCCAAACACAGAATATCTTTGCTTTATCTCTCGTTTATCTGAGACTATTTCGACGGAATAACGACTTGTAATTGTATTCTTCGTACGTATATCGATAGTATACAACGTGTTTTTCGTATTTCGTATGCTTCCGTCGTCCAAAAGACTATGGCCGAATGGACTTATATAGGCGACATATTGGCGGTTACAACCGGCGGTTACGGAGGCGGCGGCAAGGCGGCGGTTATTCATATATAAATATATAAATAATTTTTGCTACAGGACCCCCGCCAGGGGCTCTGCCCCTCGGACCCCGCCAAGGGGCGATGCCCTTTGGAACCCCTCCAGGGTCCAGCCCCCGGACCCCCGTACCGTATTCCCGACACTAACTTAGTTTATACGAGTGTGCACTTCGCACCTCCAAACCCGAATTATGACGAAGTCTAGAATCGGCTAGTCTCAAATTAATCCTGATTATACTTAAATGATTTGATGACACTAAAATCACCAACACAGCCCACCTTGTTTTAAAATAATTAAAAAATAGAATTAATATTACTTTACTACATATAATGATAATAGTAATACTCATAACAACAATAATAATAATTTTGTTTTCCAGATTTCAATTTAAGGTATATTTCGTTTCGGGAAAGTTTTATAAAAACCCATATCTTTTCTTGTTTGAAGGTTGATTTAGATCAGTTCTTCTATGGTTCAATTGAAGGTCGATTCAATTCTGTTTCTTTATGAGATTTATATGAAGGTCGATGGTTTAGTTTAAAGATTGATTTAAACTTGATTGAAGGTCATATCTGTTCTTGTTTGAAGATCGCTTCTTTATTAAACCTTTCGGATTACCATTGCTGCCGCTTTTAACCACCACAACCACCACCGATTCAAATGCTTCGTTTCCATATTTTGTCTTGGTTTAAATGTGTAAGTGTTTGCGATTTGGTTTTTACGGTTAGGGTTTTTATGATTGGGTTCTTTTATTTCAAAATTTTGATAGTTCAGATGTATTCTTTGATTAATATTTCATCTATACGGTTTGAAGTGTGTGATTTCTGCTTAAGATGGGTTCATTTTCATCTTTTGATGCTTTGTTTGGCATGGACTGATTAGATTCTTTGTTCAGATCTGGGATGATATTCATGGTTGATTTCAAATTTATATTTTCGTCTTTTTTGTGTTCCCTTGTTCAGATATGCAATCGATGATTAGGGTTAATTTTTCATGGGTTTCTTTGATTTCAGATCTATGATTAGGGTTAATTTATGATTTGAACAAATTTGGTTAATTCATGGGTTTTGTTCATGGTTTAATGGTTTACACACGGAGATTGAAGAACATAAATAATATCTTGAAGAACATAAATAATATCTTGAAGAACATTTAAGCTTAAAATTAAAAAATATACAAAAAATTAAAAATTACCGGTTATCTTCGCTTCAAGTTACCATTCCCATAGAATAGGAGGAAAAAATAGGCTAGTTGTATTTTTTTTAAATTTTAAAACTAATTATATATAATAGTAAATTAGCCAAAGTTAATTATATTTTAATACCGTTTATACTTTTTAAAATTATATATAAAACTTCTCAAATAAAAAATTGCTATCGAAAGGAGTATCTTTTGAGGCTTTTAGCCTATAGCAGTTCGTAACATTACTCTCGCATATTAGTTTTCTTTCTCACGCTTACAAAGTACAAACACAATCCCCCTCTCTCTCTCTCTCTCTCTCTACAATTTTTTCTTTTTGGGTTTTTGGAAAAAATATTGAATCTTTTTATAAAAAGATTGGTACCTATATCGCTTTTGAATGTATCATGAGAAATCCTGAAGGTGGGTTTTCTGGAATGGAATCTGTGTTTTCAGGTTTGTAATTTTCCATTCTTTCTTCTATTCTTTTCACATTTGATGTGCAGTTTAATTTAATGCCTCATATTTGCTGCTAATGCATGACTGTAATAAGGGTCTGTTCTTCATTCCTTGATGTTTAGTTGTTTGCTATGGATATTTGCTGTTTTCCCCTTGATTTTCAAGATTTCTGTCTTTGATTCCTGAAAATGTAGGTCACAAATAGCATTTTGAGTTAATCTTTATTCAGTTTTTACAATTTATGCCTCTTCTTTCCTGCTGATGCATGCTTAAAAATAGTGAATTAGTGATGTGTTCTTCATATATTGTTGTTTTCTGAAAATGTAGGTTAAATATAATATTATTTTTTGTTTTTGGTAAATCACTAAATTGTGCGAGTTGTTGGTTTTGATAAAAATATATATTTTCACCTCCATGAGGTACCCCGTCAGTTCCGTAGACATTTTGACTTTTTGATTCAAACATAGGATTCTCCAGAAACAAAATAAATATTGTTTTTATTTCTATTTACTAATTTTTAATCAAACGTTTGATATATTTGTATTATTATTTAATGTGAAATTGTGAATCATAATGGGTTTATCAAGATTTTTTTAAAAATTGAAACATTAGGATATAAAAGAAAGCTGAATCTCAACTGAAGTAGAGGTATGACTGGCTACATCCTACCCTTCTCTACCTTAAAGTAAAGAAGTTATGTGTTTGACTTGAAAAAGTAAAAAATTATATATATATATATATATTTACTGTAACAAAAGGTAGTACAAGAAGTATGAAACTGTAAATTACTAGATTTTATTGTCTAATGGAACAGAACATATTGAATCCTGAAATCATATACATTGTGTTACCTGGATGCCTTGAATACCCTTTGGTTCTTATAAATAAAGAAGTCTTGTGGACCCTAATGAGTAATGGATAATTGGATACCATTAATTCAAAGTAATGAAGTGGGCAGTTAGGTAATTTTGCCATGAAAAATTATTGAATGTTAGCAATTGTATAGGGACAGCCTTGAGAAAATCTTATTTCTAGTTTTAATTGTCTGTGGAAGTAATTACTTTATCTTACCATGATCATAAGTGAATGATCTAAGGAGTCAACTTTGAATTTGTTTGTTTGGCTTATGGTCTACATAAGTTCTTATTTGCCTATTGAGTTATTAATCTTGGTCAACTATATTGGTTAGCAATTGATATACTTGACTAATATCTGACCAATTTCAATAAACAGTCCTTTGTTTCATGTGAAAAACACACTTTGACCTTTTAGGTCAAACTTGTTATTTCTTAAATTCATAATTTAGTATGTAAATGTTACATCTACCACCACGAAATTTTGAGTTGAGCAAGTGTTTGTTACAAAGGCTGATCTGGTCTCTGGTCATGAGTTTTTCGGTTTCGAATTTGTAGTGAATTTAAGCACTTTTTTAACTTGAATAGTTTGTTTACTGGACCTAAAAAGTCAAAGTGCACGTCCTTATCCGACTAGATCAAGATTGTGCGTATGCCCCTTTGTCTTTTTTTTTTTTACCCTTTCCTATCTTGCACCTGCAAAATGTTGTAAAAGATTGAGCCTTTATTGTTTTTCTAACATTTAAAATTTATATTTTACAGGATTTGTGCTTGACCCTGAAAAGTGTAATCAACTGAGTTTGGAAGAGAAACGAAAACTTGTTCACCGAATCGCTCATTGGTCAGATGATGCCCCAAAGATTCTTAGTTCATTGACCCGTAAAGAGCTTCTTGAAATCATATGTGCAGAAATGGGTAAGCAGAGAAAGTATAGTGGATTCACAAAGCTTAGAATGATTGAACACCTTCTTAAACTAGTTTCCAAAAACACAAAGAAAACAACAACCGAGAGCACACTTAATTTTTCACCATCAAAGAAGCAAAAACACGAGGGCCCACTTGAACTACAGAGTACTAACAGTACAACGTTTGAGAATACTAGAAAAGACCAAAACAAGACTCGTGTTTGTCAAAACCTGGCATGCAAAGGGAGTATGTCGCCTAAAGATGCTTTTTGCAAGCGATGTTCATGTTGTATTTGTCATGAGTTTGATGATAATAAGGATCCGAGTTTGTGGTTAACATGTGATTGGGATTCTGATTCTTGCAATGAAGGCGATGAACCGTGTGGCATGTCATGCCATTTAAAGTGTGCTGTTAACCACAATAGGGCGGGCATATCTACTACTGGTTACTACCCAAAACTAGATGGCGGTTTCTATTGTGTTTCTTGTGGAAAGTTGAATGGACTGATGAGGTAATGTTGAGTTTTCGATTATGAAGCCTTTTGCTTTTACAAGTCAAAGTTGTTACTTTCCCAGTTCATTATTAATGACGATTTTATTGAGAAATCAAGAAGCATTGTTTTTGTTGATAAGTTTTGTTATAAAGGGCTAATGGTGGTTTTCAACTTTTCTTGAAAATATATAGAATTGACATTGTTCTTCATAAACAAAATCCATATATTTGACCTCAAACGTTAAACTTCTTCTACGTAAAGACGAAGTTAATAGGATAATAACTATGAAATCTGAAGTTTATTTTCAAGTGGTGGCAAGTATTTTTCTTGCTTAATGGGCCAAAATAGATCGTTTAGCACAGGTTGAAAATTTGAAATATGGCGGGATCGAACCACAAACACTTTCCAATTGTTTTTAATGTATACATAATTAACTCGTTAAGTATGATTATAGAACTGTATTTTTACAATGATAATCTAAAACGTTTTTTATCAAAGAGATTTAGAAGGTTTTATCAATTTAAATACAAGTAGGATAACTCCCCCTTGACCCATTTGATCCGTTTCCTTTTCAGTTAAATATTGTAGCTAAACATGTTTGGCCCGTAAAACATAACCCAAATCAACCCATATATATAAATCGGTCAAAATTGCAACCTACCCGTGAAGTTTACACTGTTTATTTTCTGTAAAGCTGTACACACTTTGCATTAATGGTGACAGCTGTTAGTTTCCATGTTTGTAACTGATATAGATTTTGTTGAGAATCTAAGAACCATGCTTTGAGTTTGTAACCTTTACTATAAACTAATTCCACAAGTGTTTTTCAGTTTTCTTTAAAATA
Organism: Drosophyllum lusitanicum; assembly: GCA_032274825.1. Taxonomy (NCBI): domain Eukaryota; kingdom Viridiplantae; phylum Streptophyta; class Magnoliopsida; order Caryophyllales; family Drosophyllaceae; genus Drosophyllum; species Drosophyllum lusitanicum. The sequence goes on along the minus strand of JAUEJL010138079.1, from coordinate 1,926 downwards.
TAATCTATAGAACGCAGATCAATCTTCATTCTTCAAGATGAAAATAAATTTATTGGACCTCAAAAGTCAAAAACAGGAGAAAATCATGCAATCTAAAGTTTAAGTGTTTCAGGACTTGGAGAAAACAGCTGCTTTTTGCTAATGAAGCTAGAAGAGTTGATGCATTGTGTTTACGTGTTTCTCTAAGCCACAAGATTCTTGAAGGGACTGTGAAATATCAGAAACTTTTAAAGATTACTGAATCTGCAGCAAAGATTCTTGAAAGTGAAGTGGGACCCATTGGTTTAGCATCGGTGAAGATGGACCGACGCCTTGTTAACCGCCTCTCATGTAGCACTGAGGTTCAAAAGCTATGTACTTCTGCAATTCAAGCTTTTGATTCATTGGGCTCTAATTCAAGCTTAAACCCTTTCCAACCAAACAGAATTCCAAGTATGTTTTTATCTTTTTTAATTTTTAAAAGCAAACTATGTTGTGTTTATAATGAAAAACGCTACAAGTTCCGTGTGAAGTAGTTTCCACTTGAAATTTACTTGCTTTCCGGTGAAGTCGTTACAAAAAAGCATAGCGATGTAGGTCGAGAAGGTTGTGGGGGTGTTTGGAATTCTGTTTAAATCTGGAACTAGTTTTCGGATCAAATAACCATGTACAGATAATCATCATAATGCCAACTGCAAGAAAACTAGATTGATCAATATCAAGTAACCTCTTTCAATACCCATGTCTAAACACTCCCCGAGTAATTCTCGTTTCTCTTAAACAAAGCGATTATTTGTTAGATTATATATATTTTGCTTAATTATGCTCGTTTTTTTTGGGCAGCCTGTAAGATTTCATTTGAAGAATCTACTCCTGCTTCTGTAACAATCGTCCTAGATTACGAACCACATTTGTTTGAAGATTTCTTCGGATGCAGAATATGGCATCGAAAGTCAAATATAAAAACATATCCAAAAGAAGCGACATACATCGTCCTAAACCCGGAAAAAAGATTCAAGCTCCGTAATCTTGATCCATCAACCGAGTATTCTTGCATGGTTTCATTCTTCAGCAACAAGAAAGTCCTTGGATTCTGGGAGTCAAAATGGTCAACAAGCAAGAACACAGAAGTCAACGCTAACACACAGACAGACTCCACAACAGATTTTCCTTGTACCCCATGCAAATCTGACGGTACAACGAAAGCGGGGCCCAGAGGTGAACCGAAGAAGAATGAATACGAATATGCAGTGGGAGTGATCAGAAATTTGGAGCATAATGGACACCTGAGTAAAGATTTTAGAGTGAAGTTTCTTACATGGTTTAGTTTGAAGGCAAATATGCAGCAAAGAAGAGTTGTGAATGTTTTTGTCGATACGTTGATTGATGATCCCCCGAGCTTGGCCGAGCAGCTTCTCGATACATTTGCTGATGAAATCTGTGGTCACTAGATACTGATTGCAGTCTTGTGGCCCATGATTTTCAAGGTTTAATTGGTTTTTTTTGTGTTTTCTGAGGTTAGCTGTGTTTCCTTTTTGGACTTGAATTTAGTTTGGATAAATGTATAGCTAACTATTGGGATCTGTTAGTTTGTCCATTCAAGATTTCTATCTTTTTGTGGACGAATCATGATATGAAATCAGTTGCATTTGGTCCAAATGGTTGTCAAATCGGGTTTGTAAATTCTAATGTTGGTTTCAAGCCTCTTCTTCAGCTTGTTCTTCATAATTAAAACTTCTAACATCATCCCGAGCTTTATACAAAACAATGAATAGGATATATGCTTTGGGTTTTGTTCAATATAGTCCTAATTTAAATTATAGTCTTTAGGGACAATTTTTAGCCATTAGATTTCAAGATTCAATGGTCTAGATTTAATCTTAGATAATAATCAAAATTGATATGAGGGAGGACAATTCTGACTTTTTGCCTATTGGTCCCCACTTT
>JAUEJL010138068.1:0-10924 GCA_032274825.1 Drosophyllum lusitanicum | reverse complement strand
TTCATATCTTTGAAATGTTGATATTTTATGATGTTTTAAAAACTACTACAAAGGTATTTACTTAGTTAAAAAAGACGATATACCTGGATAACGCCCGGGTATTACACTAGTTTATCTAGTGGCAACATATTATATTATATCTAATAGTAATAATCAGACAAAGGTTCCACAACTGTGAGTACGAATAATAGTAACACTTCGCTTTTAGTCAAAACTCTCGTGATTACACATGGGAGCACATTGCCTCTACGATTTATTTATCTGCTTACCTTCACTGTCACTGTCGGTTTCTTATTTTTTCCATTTTTTCCCCTTTCGTCTTCATCATCCTCCATGTGCATCACTGTTCTCCAAGCTCTGCCAAAACATCCATGGAGAAGCAACGAAGTTTTTCCTTCAAACGCACAAAATTCGTTGCACTATCTTTAACAATATCCATCTCCATTATCTTTCTAACATTTTTCTCATTCTGGGTCTTCAAGAACGACCCGTTAACCATCAATCAAGAAACCCAAATTCACTTCACTGAAACCGAAACTACCTCTCTTAGTTTCGTTCGAAAACCCTTCAGTTCGAACTCGTCACTTAATCTTAGTCAAACCCATGTCGATAAACCCTTAAATTCATCAGAAACCCCCACTATTTCCTTCAAATTTGATGGGTTTCAGAGGAAATCAAGTGGGAATGAACTCCCAAATCTTGATTCACACAAGGTTGTTGATGTTGTAAATGCTGTAAATGGTACTAATATTTCACATTTTCATGTTGATAGTTCAGTTAGGAATGTGACAAAATCGGGTATTTTAGCTGTGAATTACACAAATAGATTGTTTTCAGAACCGATAAGCGAGGAGATTCATAAATTTGATCAGGAAAAGGGGGAAACTTTTTGTGATGTTTCAAAAGGGAAATGGGTTTTTGATGAGGGTTACCCTTTGTACTCTAGTTTTACATGTCCTTTTATAGATGAAGGCTTTAATTGTGAGGCCAATGGAAGATTGGATAAAGATTATATGAAGTGGAGGTGGATGCCTCAAGATTGTGACATTCCAAGGTGATGATCTCTTTAAATGTTTACTCTATTATCTGATTATTGCTTTTTCAAGTCAAATATGTTTATAGGGTTTATAGTGTTTGGGGTCAAATAATGATTATTTGATAAGCAACAAAAGTGATTCTTATTATTTAGGGATCACTGTACTTGCAAGTCTTTAAACAATCAGAATTTACCCTAGGGGTAATTTTATATGCAAATCCATAGATAATCAGAACTGGCCAAATATTTGAACAATTGATTACCTGATTATTACATTTTTAAACAGAAGAAGACATTCAAACACTATATCATGCAACATGTATTATTAAAGCTAATCATCTGATTTTGAGTGCGATTATCCCTTATTACATATTTGCTTTCAAAATCCAAAGCCAAGCACACTCTCAAGAAACCTAGAATTTAATGTTTGATTTTGAATAAATTGGTTGTATATAGGTTTAATGCAACTAACATGCTGGAACTGCTTAGAGGAAAGAGGTTAGTGTTTGTAGGTGATTCCATCAATAGAAACCAATGGGAATCGATGCTATGTTTGTTAACAAGTGCCGTTAAAGATCCAAAAAGGGTCCTCGAGACACACGGCCGTCGAATCACCAAAGAGAAAGGAAACTATTGTTTCAAATTCGTGGTAATGATTTACTGTAATAATAATAGCCATTGGTGTTAATGTTAAAAAGTTTTTAATGCAATCTTGATCCTCATTTACTAGTGGTTTGCATTCTTGATCTCAGGATTATAAGTGCACGGTTGAATATTATGTTTCCCATTTCTTAGTTCACGAGAGCAAGGCTAGAGTTGGCGGGAAACGCAAGCAAACGTTGAGAATTGATACCGTTGATAGAGGCTCATCAAGGTGGAAAGGAGCTGATATTTTGATCTTTAACACTGCACATTGGTGGAGCCATTACAAAACAAAATCTGGGTGAGCTCACACTACCCAACACCTCACAATAGCAACTAATTTTTGTGATAAATTCTGGTTTCTATATATGTTAAGAATATCTATGGTTTTATCTATACAACATTGCTTGCTCCATAATCTACTATTCCTAATTCCTATTTATAGAATTGCCTAACTAAAGAAGCTGTATAATTATAAATAGTTACTTAATTGTCTGATAAACACTAGATGCACATTCAGAATGTAACACACCTATACATCTAAGTTATATAAAAAACAAAACACAAACTTGACTCAATCTGTTTAGTTTTTTTCTTTGAACCTTGGTGAAGTTTACCTTTCAAGAATTCAAGGTCTGTATATCAATCCTATAGTCATGTTAATATTTATTTTGTTGTTGAATGTGAAGATCATTTTTGAACCAAGAATTTGCCAAACCTTATGAATCTCACGATACCCAGGTTCGAAATAAACTTCATATCTCTTGAACTTTCTGATGAAAACTAAATTTTTCCAAATACAATTTAATTTGAGATCCGACCTTTAAATATGTGTTTTTTATATCTTATTAAACATGTTTAAAAAGTCCCTGCATTCGTTTTTCACTTAAGTTTCTCAAAATGCATGAGAACCTTGTTTCGGATTCAAACCGCACATAAATAGCCCATTTTACTCCGGTTTAACTTCTTTCTATTTTTGAAACTCTAACACTGAAACATGGTTCTTTAATCCTAAAACAAGTTATCCACCATATTATAAAACCATATTGAATTTCTTAAAAAACCAAATTTTGGCAAAAACTTAAAATTAAAGCAACTGTCTGCCAATTTCCTAATTTCTTCAAGTTCATTAGATTTGCGTTTAACTCTTACATGTATTAGACCATATTAAACATCTTTACAAGATTCTTACTTTCATTTCTGTCTCAGATCTTACATAGTGCTTAAAAACTCTCTTTTCAATTAAAACCGGATATAAAAAGGCTTCAACTTCGAAAATTCATTGAAATGAATATGAAATGTTGGTTTGATCATCATAATATATTTACATACCTTTTTCTTGGGGTTGCAATTCGGGTTGGCTGGTGCGGTTCAAACCGACCATAGAAAAATAGATATTACTCTAGAACTGCACGATTAATCAACCGTGTCAAGATGTTGGAACCAAACCTGGACTCGCTATGCTGCGGATATCCAGAGCACAACTTGATTAGCTAAACAGGTCAAATAGGTTGGTGGGTCAAATGGGTTGGTGGCAGTAGCATAGCAAGGGTTTTGTTTCTGGATGGGGTTTAACTTTATGCGTAAAAAACTAAAAGATGAATCTACTCCTTTGCATTTCTCGTTATGTCGGATTCCAAACACAATTAAATGTAGCAATTAGATTTATAGTTGGATCTAACAAAGAAACATATTGATAAAAGAAGAATCTAAACTTAATTATTTTAAGTAAAGGTTGACCGAGGAACACCAATTTCAACAAGATTTTAGATTCAAGCAGAGATAAAAGTCTCCTAGAAGCATAACATTCACTTCACTTTTTTTAACAATGAATTTCTTTACTCTCTCTTAGATGGTGTTTGTTTTTGACAAAAAGCACTTTCCAAGCTATTATGTCTGCCCTATTTGGAAATATCACTTTTCTCTATGGCAATATCACCTCTACATAGAAAAGTGATATTTCCACCTATTGTACATCATCCGGTAGCGTTTGTACGAGTCAGTGATGCATACATGTTATGTGGAAGTATCACTTTTTTATGTGGAAATATCACCTTCCAAAGAGAATATGATATCTTTTTTTTTAACTTTCAATAAAAGAGGTGGATACATGTCCTTTTCCCCCATAGACATTTTTGAACCCTAGCAAATTATCGGTGTTGCCTAACACTCCAGGAGCTTCTCACCACTCCCTCTTTCTCCTCGCCAACCTTCAAATGTTTTGGTGTTTTGGTGGTGCTTGGTTCTCCTCTTTCAATAACCGATCTTCCCTAACTGCCACCTTCGTCGATCCAATCCCATTGTTGCTTCTCCTTTCGTGACAATGGGTCTACGACACCCTTCACCGGCCCTTCAAAGCTTTGGCAGTGTTTGATTTTCAGCTCTTCGACAAGTATACCTGTTTTTGGCATCTTGAATCTGAAACCCACTATTGGGGTTGTTATTGCCCGAGAAGGGAAGAGAGTTGTTGCTGTCTAACAGAAAAACACACAAGCACGCTTGTACGCACACATACTGATCTTGTTTTTTTTGTAAAAAAGTCGTCTTTGATTCGCTATACAAACAATCTTTTTGGTTTACAAAAAGACTTCTAGCCCACCTGTTCTCCATAAGAGGTGGAAAAGACAAGTTATCTAAGCTCTTTAATCAAAACTTTGAGAAGCATTCACCACCCTTTTTGATCTTGCTTTTGTTGATAGATACTCTTCTTACCGTCCATATCCAGTTTGTACTTTTGTAGATGCTGGAAGTCTACTGCCATCTCAACCCCAAAGATAGGGGATCCCAAAAAATCACTTGACAACTGCTGAGTGGAACCACCTTGCATGTGCTTTAATCGGTATACACGTCTTTCTGAAATCTACCCTAGCGAATAAAGGTGAGAAGTCTTCATCTTGACATCCTTCCCGAAACTATACATATTGGGTGCTTTTTCCTTAATGTAATTTTCCATCTCTAAGCCCCCTTTTCTAGTTTTTAATTTGATGGCCATGGTGAGGCGACTGCACCATAGTATCCCATAATGTGTAGTCGTAACTCTTTTCGAATTTGCCCGCCTTTAATAATTATTTTATATCTGATTCGGTGATATGTCGTTGTCTTAGATGCACGACCCTACCTTATATCCGTCCTATTACAACCTTTAATTTTGACAAAACCACTGCCACCACCTATACTCAATCCCGCTAGGGGTGTGGTATAGGGGAGGTATGATGTAGACAATCATACCCCTACCATGGGTAGAGAGAACTGCTTCTCAGTAGACCTCCAGCTTATAGTCATGTAAAAAAAATCAGAAGTTGTTTGTTAGCAAGGAAAAGTAATGCATTATAACTAAAAGTAGGGGCTATTAATAAATTGTTAAATAAAATTAATTAGGTAGAAAACTTATAATGCCTAGTATTAGATACTAATGATATTATTGTTAATATATTTTTATATATTTATCTTATTTATTTATCAAGTATTATAATTTTTATTATTATAATTATAGTTATAAATATCATTATTCTTATTTTACTATTAAAATAATCATATGTCAGTAAGCTTGATGGGACAACCATTACAGTTTTGTAGAAAGAATTTAACTCAAAAATCTCTTTAGATATTATTATTTTATTTTACGTAAATTAATTATTATATTTAAAATTTATAACACCACCTACAATCCACCTTAATATCTTCATTTCCGCCACTTCCATTTTCCCCACTTGCACCTTCTTCAACGACCTACATATACACAAGTCATAACGTATATGATATGCTATTCTATAAAATTTATCTTTTAGCATCAGCACAATTTTCTTGTCGCACAAAACTGCTGTCGCACTCTTTACTTTAGCCATCCTACCTTGATACGGTTTGCCACGTCTTCATCTATCCTCATCCTATGTAACATGTAGCCCACATACTTAAATACTCCTTAGGTTGCAAATACTCATCTCCAATGCAAATTTTCTCGGCCTTGTTGCTTCTATCCTTGTTTAAATCGCATCAAAGGTATTAATTTAGGAGTTAGGACTTTTCTAACCGTATATTTGGATCTCGTCTGGTTGCTTAAACTAAAACAATGTTGTTGGCAAAGAGCTTACACCATGGTACGCTCCCTTGAATCCTAAATACCAACTTATTGAGAATCCCCACAAACTAAAACAATGTCGTTGGGAAAAAGCATGCACCATGGAACGCTCCCTTGAATCCCATGTGATAACTCATTGAGAATCACTACAAAGAGAAAAGAACCAAGGACTCATCCCTCGTGTAACCGAGTTAAGCTTCTATAGAAAGTCACTGCTTTATGTTTTAGTTTTTTATCTCCTTATGCTCCAATTAAAAAACTAGTTCTAACACTCCCAAAAAATACATACATACCATAAATACATGCATTTTCATTTTAATTACTTTATAACAAGTCAAATTGTTCTGGGAAGCCAATTAACCGATCTTAGGGGTATGCGTCTCTACAACACCTTAGATGGTGTAGTTTGAAGGGAAGAATGGTATATACCAATATATTGCCCAGGGAAGATAACAGGATTTGGATTGACAACTTTCATCTGCCCATGTTAAGCTATACCCTTTTGACCTTCGAGTTCATCGATGAAGTCCATGGTGAGGTCTTCCCAAATTTTCTCGAGAAGCTCCAATGGTTGGGGTAATTTGACATGTGTTGACAAGTAGTGCATTATGAAACCATCATGGCAATATCCTTTTTCACGCCTACCCAATTAAACTCGACAACCGTTCTTTGATACGTCATAAAACACCTCATGTCCACCTACGATACTATTTTGAAACTCATGTCCACCTACGATACTATTTTGAAACTCATGTCCACCTACCCTTTAGGCATGAACACTTGGTTGTGGTGCAAGACTCATGGAGTTCATCGATGAAGTCCATGGTGAGGTCATCCCAAATTTTCTTGAGAAGCTCCAATGGTTAGGGTAATCCGACATGTGTTGACAAGTGGTGCACTATGAAACCATCTTGGCGATATCCTTTTTCATGCCTACCCAATAAAACTCGAGATCTATTCTTTAATACGTCTTAGAATATCCCTATGTCGCCTACCATACTGTTTTGAAACTCATGTCCACCTACCCATTAGGCAAGAACTCTTGGTCGTGTTATAAGACTAGTCCATCCTCTACTGTATTGCCCACATATTCGTCCTCTTGCTTGACAATTCCCTTCCCTGTGCACTCAACCTAGGTTTCACTACTCACTATAGAGGTCTATCAGCAACCCAATTACAAGACTATGAAAAAAATAAGGGTATGGCATGAAACCAATTCTCCTTTCCTTGATAAAGCATCATTCTTGTCTGAACACTAACAAATCTTGAAATCATACCCTGGAAACTTAGCTAACCATGGTTGGTGTTCCCTCTCAACCATCTATTTTTCCAAAAGATATTTCAGACTTTTAGGGTCTGTTCCAATAAGAAACCGACTTCCTAACACATACGGTCTCCACTCTTGTATGGAAAAAGCAATTCGTTTCCAAACTGATTTGAGCCAAGCCTTGTTCCCTAACACATGTCTAAAATAAGCGATAGGTTTACCATCTTGCATTAACATCTCATCAACGCCTCGCCCTCAAGCATCGACCTCAATAGTAAATTTTTATAAAGTCGGTAGAGCTAAAACCGGAACTTTTGTCATAGCCTCTTGTAACATGCGATGGGTAGCTTCATCACTCCACTGGAAACTATTGTAGTATCGGTTTGAGTTAGTTGGTTATTACCTGCACAATTTTTTGTATCCCTGTACCAACTTGCAATAATATCCAGTAAGGCCCAGGAAACCTTGTAAGCCTTTAATATTTCATGAAATTGCCCAGTCCGTCATGGCTGCTATCTTAGAGGGATCAGCCATAGCTTCTTTCTTGAATAGGATGTGACCCAAGTACTCTAGAACTCTACATGATCCTCACTGAATCTTCATTGCAATGCATGTTGCTCGCATAAACATTTTAAGACAGTAGCTAAATGTTCCCAAAACAAACTTGCGTGGATATGGTAGAACTCTTCGTTCGTTAATGATTGAAACGTCTAGGGAAATAAAATTCGTAATTCCTGTCGTGTGTCCGAAACTGTCTTCGGGATGTCTTTTTTCATTTGAATATGATGATAACCTTCAAGTCCAGTTTCTTAGTTAGTTTATCCAAGAACTCATTAATTATGTTTGTCCAATACGGTTAACTTCTTCAAGGCCTGGTTGTCTACACAAAAGGCCAGCTCCCATCTTTCTTTTTAGTTTTTATACCAACAGAAGGGACTAGAAAATAGACTGACTAGTACTGGATTGTATAATTTGCAGGCTATAGTATTTTCCAACCATCTTCTCATTTCCATCTTTATGAATTTGTGGATACCGCTAGGACCATAAACTAATTGGTTTGATTCCACTGTTAAGGGTGATGGTATGCTCATGCTCTTGTGGTGGCAAAGTGGCGACATGGAAACCATCGGCAAACATATCCAAAATGTCATTCATGGTAGGATTAGGTTGAGGTGAGTTAATCGGCGTTATTCCCACATTAGTGATCTTTAACAAGATCCCATCTTTCTCCCACTGCAGGGCCTAATCATAGCCTTGGATTGGCATTTTATCGTTAGTTAGTTACTAGATCGGCCACAGCTTCAAACGTCGTCTTAATTCTTTCCAACTAACATTCGGTTTGCCAAATGTTCGCACCTGTTGAATACCTAGTATGACATCAATACTCTCTAATTCCAATGGTTGAAAATCATCCCACTATTTGCAACTCTAATAATGATGGGACCACCCCCTTACAATTGCTCCGGCTATGGTCATCTTTTCCATTATCCAGAGCGCTTGTTTTTCCTTGTTTCTAACAATCTATGCTGCTCAACTATCAATAGGGATATGAAATTATGGGTCACCCCGTCTATAATAACCTCCATCTCTCGCCGATTTCACATCATAGTTTCGTAATATGGCGTATAAGAAACTCCATTGAATTTAAACACCCCCTCACTATATCCAAGTGTATGTGCTCAACCTCTTCCTCACGTCATCCTCCTCACTTTCTTCCTCTTCACCACCTATAAGATCAGAATATCAACTCCCTTGGAGCATATTTCTCATCACAACAAAGACAAAGACCTTTCTCCCATTGGTCTGCTAGCTCCGGATTATAGTGTGTTAAAAGGATGTTGGTGGCTCTGGTTACCTCTGATCGATTTCTATCTGGAGGTCGTTTGCGAGCCACCCTAATTGTTCCTCCGGTGGCGGTAGAACCCCTTTACGAACTTTGAACGAACCCTTACGAGCCAACAATTTTGTTTCTTTGATCATAATAGCTAGTTTCATGGCCTCGGCGCCTCGCTCAATCCCACTTGCTGCATGACACCAATCGTCAACCATAAGTCAGATTAAGATCCTTGATGGACATTCCTTCTAGAAATTGTTCCGAAACCCCCGTTAGTTCTCCCAATAGCTGTTCATACCAAGTGATGTGTTCACGTGTCGACTGCTCTTCTCAAGTGATCGCAAAAATTGTTCGTACAAGTTTCCTTCTTGCAAAGGCTGAAATCGATACCAACATCCATGCACAAAGCTGCCCTTAGTTGCTCGGCATTCATATTGGTTCCGTGAATATAATAAAATCTTTCCACCCAGTAAATCCACCCATAGGTGTTGTCCTCATAATAAATCGGCATCTTCAAACTTCCTTGCATGATAATCAAATTCTTGTGGACCAAACCTGGCCTCTCCTTTATATCCTGTGTTCTCTCCCAACTCAAATTTCCCACGTTTAATGAAAAGTTTTCCCCGTGCATAGGGTTCTTCTCTTTCGCCGATAGTTCTTGGCTCACCTTGGAAGGCCAGGATTCGAACACCAAGCCATCAAAACTAGGAATGTTCACGGATCAGGGCGGTACGGGTAGTGAGAAATTTGAGAAATGCATGTACCGGATGTACCCAGTTTAACTACCAGAAACCTAACCGTGTGGGGCGGGCACCAAACTGAACCTAAAGGAGCGGGTAACCGCGGTTCGGTTCACAGTTACCCGCATTTTGACGTGTGTTTTGATGTACACACACACAAAAAAAAACTAGAAAATAAAGTTATTTTGTAACAAACTAAAACAATTAACACTAAAAGAATACTAGAAAATGAAATTAAGAGTATGGAGGATTAGAGTTGCCACTCGCCGATAAGTTACGAGCATCACCTTATTGGAGTCATCCATCGCTAATGTGGTAGTGCAATGGCTCGATCAATGTTTTCAAAGAAAGGGGATAACAAAATCAATTTTAGTAGGTGGTGAACGAAGAAAAATGGTATGTGATAGAGATTTTCTTATAATTACTAATTTTTTCTTATAAAAATATTAATAAATATATTTTTCTTTATAAAATAAATATATACAGGACGGGATGGGTACCCGCGGGTAGTAAATTTAGAGAACCGGACCCGACCCGTGGGTCGGCTGGTACCCTTATTTTCTGATACGAGTTGCTCGGGTAGCAGTTTTCTCGATTTCGGATCATACGGGTTAATTCGGTTCTTCGGTTTTTTTGAACACCCCTAATCAAAACATAGCCCAGAAGGTGGCCCGTGGCTCGTTGCCTGCTTCTTGGTCGAATTTTGAGTGAGAGAGAGCAATAGTTTCTCATCTTGCCTCTGAGTGGCGACTTCATGTCGATGAGCCAAATCCGTCTAACCGTTTCTCAGTTTCCAGCTTGTTCTCCAATTCAAACAGGACAGTTGTTTGTCTGACATTGTCCAAATTCCATCTCCGGTTCACTAATCTTGGTCATGGCTCCGAACTAGAAAAAAAAAATCCTGGTAAATGCTCACGAAACGTCGCTCTAATACGAGTTTGATACGAAATAAACAGGTAGTTTATTATTGAGAATCAAAAATCGCAAACCAAACAAAATAATAGTGTGTAATCCGAGACGGGCAATCTCCCAAAAGTCATAAAGGCGCTCAATTTTTTATATGCCCTAAAATAGGCCCCTTCCTCTCCTATTTTCTAATCAAACTATCTTAATTCACAACAAAACATAATTAAGGTAATAATGATTAAGCAGATGGCAATTAACTCCCCTGGCCCTGAACAGTTGTCAATAGCGAACAGCGGTAAATAGCGATGGCCTACCTATATGTACATAGCGACTAGCGCTAAATGGCGGCCGCTATTTCGTATTTAGCGATAGCCTTCTAAAATATAATTATATATTTATATATTAGTATATTACCTTAAAA